>JAJHUR010104711.1:0-15468 GCA_027495735.1 Lutjanus campechanus | reverse complement strand
TTAAAACAACCAAAAAAAAAAAAAAAAAAAATCTTACAGTTAATTAGAAGAAGTCATGTGTCACCTCCTGAAGCTCGTTCAGCACACACAGATGTGGCCTGGAGTGTTTTAAGCCACTTTCCATCATCTCCCTTTCTCTCTCCTCCCTGCATGCAGATCCTGTTTTCCCATCCTAAGCATATTGTGAATCTAAAATGCAAATGACTCCCTCTTTTTTCTCCTCTCCTTTCTTTTTTTTAATTTTTTTTTTCTACCTCCAATCACCGTGCCTCTAATGAGGTGTAAAATATGTGCATTAATGACAGAAAAGTTATTTAGATCTGGGGGAGAGTTAATTGGTTTTAATCACAGCCTACATCCATCTGGTTACACGAGACAACAAACTACTTCATCCTGATGCCTCATTAGACATATTGTGAGTCGCTACGACTAAAGGAGACGCTCATCTTTAACTAGCTTCCTGTATACACAGGCATTGTTCAGCTGCAGCGTGTTTATGATCAGGATGTGCAGATAAAATGCAGTCCATGTGCTCCTCGACCGAAAGAGGACAGACTGGTATCGTGTTAGTTGTATATTTTCATAATCTTGTCATTTATTGAACTATGCTTTATCTTAAGTTTTTCTTGGTAGTATATGTAGGATTTCTCAGTTGCTGTTTGCAGATGCACCAGAAAGATAGATGACTGTTGGGTCTCATTCCCAGGACATCAAACACCAACACTTTGAGTTGGTAAAGCATCACAAGCACTGCAAAAAAATGAGAAAATAAGAAAGTACAGGCAGTTTTTGCAGCCGCAGGCGCTGTCACATACTACTGGTGGGTTTGTAGGTAATGATTGAGATGGATTATCTTTGTATGAATCTATGCATTGTTTGAGGGCAAATCTTGCATAAGTGAACAGACTTAACTGACATAACTATATCATGTTTTGGTATTTTGGTTTTTATCCTGTTAGGATGATATATAACATGCTGCTGACATGACAGAACATACTGCTAGCGTTTTGCTAACATGAACTAACTTAGGATGTGACTAAATATATGCTGCATTTACAGGTCCCCCAGCAACACCTTTTATCTATCTTCAAAATTTGGTTTTCTCTTCAACATAGACAAGCGTAACACATGGCAAGAACAGGAAACAGGGAAGGAGAAAGTTTCCACTGGGTGTCAAGGTTGCTCAACTGCTACTGGAGCACAGAGTGAAAAAGGGCGGGATTTAGGAAGGGTCAGTTAGCGCTGCTTCGGGATTGGTGGCTTGAAGATGGTTGATTATTGAGTCTCATTCCCAGGTTGTGACGTTGTGGGAATGAGACTCAACAATCTACTTTCTTACTGACTTGTGATTGGCCAAAGTCTTCTACCACAGGCTAGATTTTCTAGTGCTTGAAAAAAGAGCCAAGAGGAGGAGCAGAAGTCTAGTTTTTTCTCAAACCACTTGAATTATATTATGCTTAAATGTTCTAATTTTTTTTCCCAATGGTGACAAAAATAACCTGCCTACGCCAGCTTTAAGTGTAACCAAGTGCTTTGCATTGCCCAGACTTAGCTGTGCTCAGTTGCCTCAAATGGATATGTTATGAATAAGAATCAGATATGATAATGTTCTGCATGAACACAGATACATTCATTTAAACGGAGACAGTGTTGCAGAAAAACTGACAATGTAGATGTACTAGAAATGTGTTATCTTATATATAATCTTCTATAATATTTTTTTACAACTGATAGTAATTTGTACCTTGTGCCTTATTTGTGTTTTGTCAGCCCATATGGGCCAGGCACCATATGGTGCAGGACACTTAAATAAAAATCAGTCAATCGATGTACCTTCTTATTGAAGCACCTTAATCCAGCCACAACAGACAGTAACATCAAGCATTTTATTTTGGAACTAATATGATTTTTAAGATGATTAACTCCAAAGTAAGTTTCTAATCCATGTTTTATCACTATAAAGTGTCGTCTTAATCAACATCATACCTTCGAGTGATATCTTAACCCCTTTTGAGAAAAGCCTCATACTGACTGTCACTAAGCCTGCCTTCTTATGTCTCAGTTTTCCCTCGGTTACTGATGAAAGCTTCGTCTCTACGACATCCCCGAGTGGTCACATAAGTTTAAAAACATTAATTATGCCTCAGGGGAACATACATTCCGTGTCACCGTCTTGAAGAGTTTCCGTTGGTGGGGAAGGGTCTCTTTAACCAAAGCACTCAGCTATCTGCTGTCTGTCTCCATCCGCTAAGCCTTAAGATGCTCTCACCATCTGTTGGCAGTGTGACCATGTCCAAAGGACCATGTTTCTGAGGATCCTAACAGGCCGAGAACTAAAATGTGTGAACTGCAGGCCTGCTAATCTGAAGTGTTGATAAGAGGCATGAAAACATACCACGTGTGATTTACACCATAAAAACTAGGAGTTCACTGGGGATTCAGCCAAGATCCAGAGGGACTCAATATGCACCTTGGGGTTCTTTAATCACATTAAGCCCTAAAGAATTTCTTGCTGTGATTCTGCAAGTGGGGATTTAAAAGTTTTCTTAAAGCCCTTCTACATTTTACAGTTGACAACGCCTGCTTGTTAGTTTGAAGATCTAAAAGTTGACCTCACACGGAGGGAATCATGTCATACTAAATGTTTTTTAAAGTTTTCAAACTGAAGGAGCAAACTTTATTGCAGATGACAAGTGCACGTGGGAGAAGAAGGAATCTGCAGCTAGGTTTACCCATGTGCCTCATTAATCATTAGCGTTTGGCTGAGAGGCTGCTTTATATGCCCCCATGATTCACATTGTCACTTACTGTAGTCCATCTTCATTTTACGATGTGTGCTTCTAATGGGCTCTGTTCACATGAAATGGTTTTATACAGGTGTCATCTCACCTACAGTTATATTTGCGTCTCTCCTAACCACAGTCAAAGTTGCCACATTTTTTGTATTTGTTTCATTTAGGATCACCCTGCCCAGCAACAATCAAAGTAGAGATGCATGAATGAATCAGACATTTATTTATTGAGCAGTTTGTGTGATCTGTTATTCCACCAGGATGGAAGCTCAGAAACACAATAAATGTGACTCCAGTTTCTGTAACTTTTTGTAGGACTGCAGGATTGCAGTTTAAGTCTGGACTGTACTCTATAATTTATATTTAGTGTAGAACAGGGGTCTTCAGACCCCCTACTATTGCGTTAAATATTTTACATTAAATATTTTCTGGCCCTTTGGCAACTAATGTAGATACGGACTGTATCCATTCACAGCTGAAAGCAACACACCAAACTTTTCATGCGACTTCACACCTGCAGCTGTATAAGACGCCTCAGGCTGTTGACGTAGTATAAAGAGGGAGGAAGACTGCATGGAGGAGCTGGGCGGATGGATAGTTCAAACAAATGCAGGACTTTCACACATTGTGACTCGCTTCAGCGACATCACAGGACATATGCAACATGAAATTACAAAGTGATCTACTGTGGCTCACAAGAGCATCTGCAAACTTGAAATAATAGAAATAGTACAGCCAACTTGCCGATATGTTACAAAAATACACAGCTAACTAGTTTGCCATTATGGATAGGTTTCATCACTTTATTGTAACTGTTATTGCTACTGTTAATTGTTACTGCTGTATCTTTTCTTCCACTGCCAGAGGCTTTACATGCGAGGGAATGTATGATACAGTAACTACAATAAGCAGAGTGACAGCATTTCAGTTTCAGGAAAAAACACCTGCTTAGAAATATAATGGAGGATGAAATTCAAAGATTTTATGACAGTTAAATGCGTCCATGTGTGTATTTGCTGTACAAAAAAAGGAAAAATGCATACATGGGTACTCTTCTCAGTTCTTGTATCAAACATTTGCAAATTATACATACTGTAGATATAATCTGGATTAATATACAGCTGAGGTGATGAATAGAAGTAATTTTTATGTCTAAATAGTAACAAATACCACATGTGTTGATCAGAGTAAATTACATAGGATCAATAACAAGAAAATATAACATATACTAAAGCTTTCTGTATGATAAAAGACTATACGAAGCTACTGAGGCAGAGGAAGACGAGAAAAAGGTTTGGTTTTCTCTATTTTCTACAAGGCCTTCTGTTTGTTGTTGTCCAAGAAATTCTGTCTGATTAGAAAAACATACATGTTAATTATAGAAATCAGTATAGTTGCAGGCTTGTGTGGAATAAGAAAAGTTGTGCAATTTACTGATTTGCAGGATGCGGCAGTTAAACCAGCAGCAGCAGTGATGGAAATTGCTGTGGTAATAATTAAGAAGACCTTAGCATATTTAGCTAAATTAAGCAGCCGGATAGGCTCCATATTTACAGTGTCGTTTCCTGGCTAATTTGCCTCGTGTCCTTATGCGTGGTGTCAAAAATACTCCCTCAGTGTTTACATTTCGTTCCCCCGTTTCCCTGCTCGTTCATTGTGATTGACATTTCTAAATCTATAGCTCCTGAGTGTACTGATTCCCAACTAACCACAAATTGTACAGCCAGGAGATGATGTGTGGTGACAATCATTAACGAACACTGAACTTTGACACCTAATCATGAAAACAGTATGCAAGTGGCACTGATAATTATCTGTGGGAGTGTCAGTGTGTGTGTATGTTTGTGTATTTCTTTGTTAAATGCATGTTGCATTTAAGCGCAGATCCAGTGCAAATCGTCCTTGAATGTAAAAGGCCACTGTTGTTTTGTGAAGCATTAATAATAATCACTTCTACAACTGTAATTTTTCTCTATAAGCCCCAAGAGTTTCTGAATGTAACGTGTTTTTAAAAAAAATCACTAGATGAAAATCCAGTTCTACTATTTATAATAAACAAATACATGCCATATACTTCTTATACAACATAAATACACATTAACTGTAAGGTTCAGAGTAACTGCTCTCATCAGCCCCATTGCTCTGTCTGCTGGAAGTAGGTGTTTGCTATATTAACAAACAACTCAGTAGAAAGGAGAATATTTTTTTAAAGTAAATAAGAGTACATAGTAAATAAGAAATAAATAGGAATTCATGAAATACAAAACATAGTTTAGTTGTGTCTCGTTTTCTCTTGTCTCTTGTCTTGTTTCCACAAATGTAAACCAGTCAGGGAATATACAAATTATCTGGATCACGGTGAAGGCCTCCACTCAAACAGCATAAATGTGTCCTTGCAACAGTGTTGCATCATGGGAATGCATGCGTTCAAAAGGTTGATGGGGAGGATCCAGGCAAACACACACAGAGAGCACTGAGGCTGTAAAACCACAGTGGATTTTTACATCTGTCTGGCCTCATTGCTATGCATAGAGCCCCGAGCCACATTTCTCTGCTTCCACCGAGGGGTAGAGCACATTGGCTACGCCACCGCCCTGACAGATTACCGCCCTAAACAGTGGTGCCTCCGCCAGTGAGAAAGAGGCCTGCCAGCAACAGCTGTCCTTTAGCATTGCAAATGCTAAGTTCCCCTTTGACGAAGACTGAACGGGAATGAGTGTCAACAATGCTTCGCCCTGGAGTGGTTGCTAACATCTTGTAACTTTCTGTGCTCCGAACCACTTCTGTTGGATACTTTTAGATCAGCAGAGCAGCTGAGTTGTAATATGTATGGTAATTTTTCGTTTTAGCCCCTCTGCTGACTGTTTCAGGGTATAAAGGAGAAAAAACAAAAATACAGTGTCAACAGCGCTCTTGAACTTGTGCGGTGCGTTAGCCGGCTGCTATGCAAATGAGGTCGGAGGAGAGGAAAGCAAACAAATCTGTTAATTGATACATCCTGTCGGTGAAGGGCCTCGAGGATTACCTGGAAGAGCTGGAGTGTCATCGTCTGACGGCTGGGACACACTGCAGGAGTTTAAAGTGCATCTAATGGGGATGTTAGCAGCCGTCCTCCACAGGCTAATGGCAACCATTTCGCTGGCTGTGGAGAGGTGCCCAAGCTGTCGAGGGCCAGGCATTTGGAGTGACCACGACGACCTGCAGCGACCTCGGCATACAAGTGTACGGGTAAGTTCAACAGCCTCTCCAGAAAAAAGCCATCCGTGGCAAGAAGACACTAATTAAGGTAACACGTACGGCTAAGTCCCACAAGTGTAGCACACAGTTGGAGTGTATACTGAACCTTGTCATGTAGGTCACTTTGGAGCTTTTAGCAAAGCTATGCATATTAATGGACCTCTGCCACAGCAGTCACTGCCTGGGTGCTCATGGGGGGTTTTGTGTACTAACTGTGGGGCTCTTTTCTGAAACATATGCATTGCAAATTGAGATTACGGCTGGTTACAGTTAACGCAGGTCCCTGTGGCATTATTTAGCCATAACAAAAACAAGGGTACATGATGCTGAAAGAAATATGAGCTACCCATGGATGAAATTATTACAGTAAAAGAGGTGTAGAGAGATGACCATATGCTTAGTGATATGAAAATACATCTGCCATATGACTGGAACCCAAATGAATTCAGGTAAATAAGCAGCTATTTACCTGAACATCAGGTGGCATGTTGACTGCATGTTAAAAACAGAAGCTGGAGGAGTTGTATATCATTCCATATGGTTTCATGTTCTCCTAGGCTTATGGCACTTCTGTCATTTGGCTTTACAAATCATGTAGTAACACAGAAGGCTGTGAGTGAGCCAGTAAAAAAAAGAAAAAACAATCTAGCAGCGAATAATTAGTAACTTTTTAACCAAAATACAGTTCGCACAATAATATATTAATTACATTCATAGCACCAGAACAAGAGCTCTGTAACTGCTAGATTTCACATTTGTTTCTGCAGATTCAACTGATATGCAGCCTCCCTGAGCCCTTTGAGAGTTACATGTAGCACGATGGGCTAATTTTACCTGAAAATACCAAATGAAATTTGACAGCTGCCATGGGAATAAAGACAAGGACCTAGACCAGGGATGCTGGAGTCATGTAGTATTTATCCTAAACCACCAAGTCATCCAGATTAGGATGCCACGATACCAGAACTTGAGCAGTCAATACCAGCAGCAAATTTCCACCACTCTTGATACAAAATTTGATACTATGATTAAAACCAAACAAACAAACAAACAAACAAATAATCTTTGAATATAAGTTGAACAGTGCAAACAGTAATTTTACTTAATTTTACTTACACAATGGTGTATTTCAGGATACATTGTTAATGTAACATTAATGTGAACTGCAAATCAGTCTGTCTTTGAGGTGCTTCACTAAGTTGCGTCAATTGTTTCCTTCTTTCATCTGAAATGTTTGATGGCACTGTTTGCATACTGGTTATTGCAAATTAATTATTAATCTTAATCTACCTTGAATGCAAAGACAGGAGTGCGTACATGATTTGGGCTTGGCCACTTCTTACAGTAATATTTTACATATTATTCTTCCAACTTTTTGTCAGTAGTTTGTCTTTGTCCCTCTCCTACTTCAACAATGTGATAATGTGCACAAAGCCAGCTTCATAAATAAATGGTTTGTTATGGAAGAACTTGACCCACACAGAGCACTGACCTCAACCCTAGCCAACACCTTTGGGATGAACTGGAACGCCGACCGAGAGCCAGACGTTATCACCCAGCATCAGTGTTGGACCTCATTCATGCTCTTGTGCCTGAATGGGATCAAATCCCTGCAGCCAGGTCAAAAGATCTGGGGGAAAGCCTGAAACCAGAAGAGTGGAGGCTGTTGTAGCAGCATGCCCACAGTTTTTGAACGAGATGTTCCGTCACATTTGGGTGTAATGTTTTGCTGATCCTACATCAACAGTTATGGTTAGGCTTACCATTATGGAAGAAAAAATGTGTAAAAACCTACAATCTTTTAGAATTTTTGGTAGTTTCACTGGTGTTGTTGATGTTTTTTGCACAAATTCAAAATCTGCATTAAAATGGGTGGAAGGAAAGAAACATGTCACACATTCAATATATGTTAAATCAGTATTAATCAGGGCTTTTGCATTACAATACAATCCACGGGTTGAGTCAGCAGTCAGGATTGTGCCATAAAGCTGCATATGAAGCTGTTCATCAGGTGTCGAATGACTGCCGATTTGACCCGCAGTGTCTTGTTGTGTGGCTGCCTTTACTCTGATACCCTTCAGTTCAGTGGCATGCATGTGGCACGGATCTTCAGCTGAGCCTCACAAATTGTCTGCCGCCACGTCAGTCAAGCCTTGTTTACAGATATCCAACATCCTTTCCTTCTCGCTTGGCTGTCTCGCTGCGAAGTCGGTCGGGGATGTGTGATGTACATCATCGGTAATCAGATAAGTTGGGTACCATCCTCCTGCTTTCTCTCCAAAACAACATGTCCACTGAACTGAAAGCCAGAGTGCAACTGTCACATTAGCTGCCAGAGAGTACTCACTCCGCTACATGCCTGGTAAACAAACCCCGAAAGATGTTTTGCATGACAGACAGACTGACGGCTCTTTCAGGCAAGGCCAGAGCGTTGCCTAAAAAAGAGCCGCCATCCTTCTCGTCTCTGTTGTCAGTTGAAACTCTTTAACCAATTAAAATGGCAGCGCAGGGCGCATATTTGAATATGCATGACAGAATGTTGCATTTATGAAAAAAGGGGTTGAAACCGCTAATTATGTGGTCAACAGTCTATCACTGAGCCGCTCTACCTTCTATTTAATTTGCAAATGAAATCTCCCCTCTCGTGATGGCAACCTGCATTTTGATCTCACGTCGAATTGTGCAAGCTTTCAAGTGTGCCTCTTTAATGAGGCATTTCATATTCACTGAAAGGGATTCTTTCAAAGAATCGTGATAAAACCTCCCAATCCCAACTAACTGTTGTTTGTCACTTTTCATAATGAGCCCCAGCCTTGTTATAGTTCCTTTTCCTGTAGATCATAATGGAGTCGTCACAGTTTTTCACCTCCCCAAAGCTATGTTCTCCCGTGGAGGTGATACGAGGCGGTTAAAGTTATCACTTGATGAGTTTTGCTCTGAGCACTCTGGCAAAGTTGGACAATTATTTTTGAATCCCTGGGCTCTCAGAGGAGCGAACATGAGGGAACCGGCCAATTATGGAAAGTGATTTATTAAAATGTAAAAAAGCAGTGTTTGTGATGTTGTCGGAAATGTCATTAGTCCAAATAGGAAATGTTTATGAATGTGTGACTGAATGACTCATGTGGTTAAAGGCACAGTTCACCCCCAAAATCAAAAGCATATATTTTCCTCTGGCCTGGAGTGCTATTTATACATCTATACTGTTTTGCAGAGGTTTGGCGATATCGGCCATAGAGATTTCTGTCTTCTCTCCAGCATAATGGAACAAAATGGCAAAAAAAAAACATTTGAAAGACTCAACAGCAACATCTCTTTCCAGAAATTATGACCCAGTTACTCACAGACCTTGTTGTGAGCAGTTTAATGAAGGAACTACTTTCTTTCTGCAGTAGAATCTCCCAGAACTTCTTTAGAATCTACTGGAACTACTTTGTTTCTTTCAAGTGGATTTTCACTCCTGTCCCATCCCACTTGCGCAAAATTACCCGTCTCATCTCAATTCCATGATAGAGTAAAAAAAAAGAAAAAATCCTGTCCCATCCCAGTCCTGGAAGAATGATTTCTGTCCCATCCTGTTCCCTTCAATCCATAGTCTACACGTCTTTATGCATGTTTTTGTATAGAAAAAACTGACCTACTGTTATTATGATTCTAGCTCCTTTTTCCTGTCCCCTCCTAGTCCTGCGATGAGTTTTTGATTTGGGAGTGAACTGTCCCTTTAAGGTCATAAAAATAGCTTGAGATCACTGAACACCAGTGTAAATATGTAATTTATTCTACCAGATCCAGACAGTACAGTTCATCAAAATGTTTCTGACTGACTAGTCAACACTGACTGTAACACAACCCCAGAAGTCCAATCCAGCACAAACACAATGTATTTACACAATGTCAATTCCTCAACCACAGGGCATCCCACAGCCCAGCTGGGACACCCAGAGCCTTCTTCTCCCCGTTTCTGAGGTACGGAGAAAAAATTCTAGTCAGACCCTGCGACGCTTGCCAAAAACACTGCTCATCCAAAGTCATTTGCAGCAAAGTCCATTATCATCATCACTTGTGGTGATGAATTCCCTATGATGGTGGCAGGCCCGCAGCAGCCTCCACTCATAATGACATTCTGCTCTTGTTGGCAGTCACTCCCCGTCAGATGGCTCATTCCCAACAGCCAGCGTGTCAGACAGAGCACACACACAATACTGGGCCGGGCCTCGCCGCCAGAAACAGGGGGACAACAGGAATGGCGCTTGAAAGGCAGACTTCATTTGTGGGAAGGCCGCACTGTTCAGTCTAGTCAGCATGTTACTTTTAATGTAATTATCTGTGACATTCTGATATAAATATGTTTTGTTGCACTGTTTTTTCATGCTTTTATAAGCTTTTACCTCACTTACTTTCATGTATTGCTCTAAACATTTGATATAGTTTAGGTATTCCCAGGGGAAAAACCTCTGGTACACAGGAAGTGACACAAACTGTATGACAGATTTACCTCCAGTTAACTGACAAACTGGGTAGTTTGTATGAGCAGTCATCATGATTGATCAGAGAAATAAGAAACATCAGCTGCAAGAAGTTGGACTTTAAAAACATTAGCTGTGTTTCCATCAATGTAATTTTATGCACATTTTGAAGTATCACATTAAAAGAGGTTGATGGAAACGGTAAAATTCAAAAATACATCCTCAAATGGAGATGGAAACATCTCAAGATAAATTCTGATTAGGGACGGTAATGATTAAGGCTCATTTGACATTGTTTTGCCTGGTGTAGCCATTTGTTGAATAAAGAAACTTCAACTTAAAATGAGGGGAAAAAAGTTGAAAATGTGCAATCCTAGTTCTGATGAGGGAAACATTTAATGCACATGACTGATCAGCTGTTTCCTGAATAACCTACCACTCTAGATTTTTTTTCTCATAAAAGAAAAGGTGACTGGTTTTGTTACATCTTCTTTGCCTTCGTCTTGCTTTTTTTGTGGCTGCAGCTAGTTTTGTTTCCAGTTAACGTTGGCTATACCACCAACTTCTGATGAAACTACACATTGACAACCTAATTTATTTGTTCCAAGCCAGATGATGGGAATGTTTCCATTTTCTTTGGATTTTTTTTGCAACATTTCAAAGATCCAAAAGAGCAGAGTTTGCTGTGTGTGAATCCCTCAGATGACATACCAAACACCACGGACGGATGATAAATAATAATTTAAAAAAAAGGGGATCAAAGTCCCATTTGGTTGTTCAATTTCGATTTAAATCTTGTCAGTCTCCAATGTTCATCATTGTCAGTGTGTCTTAGGATGACATGAAAAACAAAACTATGCACAGAGAGAAGGTTGATATTGGGTGAGTCTTTACAACTTCAAATTATCTTCAATTATCTTTGCTATGCCACTGTCTTTAAAACTATTTCTGTCTACAGTATCTATGTCTGGCAACTATGTTATGGTTAACGTCAGGGAAATAATGTAGTTATGGCAAATAAAATATGACAAAGGTACTATTAATGTATACAACCAAAACACTAAGATTGAATTCAGGGAAAGATCGTCGATACCGTTTAGAAACAGCAAACATAAACTGTTGTTGGGAGAAGAACTACAGTCTCCAGGATACACTGTCAAATCCACTGCAGTACATCCAATTCGCATTTAATTCCCCCATCCAAAATGAATCCTAAATAGAGATAAGAGGAAATAAGCATCAGACTAAATTGTTGTGGAGGATGACTGTGACAGATAAAAGGTTAAACTCACAGATGGACGCTCCATAGATCTGTATTTGACAATTTGATTGAAGCATAAAGAGAGACGTCGTAGATCTTAAGTTCTTTCAGTTAAGTGAAAGGGAGGGACAATGATGAGCCTTCCTGATTTCACTGCTGGACCAAATTAAGGTTGATGCCCCATGAAAAGAAATGTAAGAGGAGCTGCAAGGCCAATAATATTTAAAGCACCATGCGACCAAGTCATCACTTCAGAAATAAAACAGCTCTGTGGACACGCGGTGAGCCTGCTCGCTCCAGCAGCACAACTCAACAACTCGATATAACAAACGAGGCGAGAGGCAAAGTTGTGGAACCAGCTGCCGACTGTTCCCCTTTAAAAAGACCTTGAGATGCTCAGTGGTAAGGTGAAGTCAGATTGGGTCTTTTAACTCCGACTTGTTTGCAGTAACATGCAAAACTACTTAGTTTTTATAAACGTGATATTGTGAGTATGTCAGCATATTAAATTGTATGTTGAATGTATACAAGAGTTTAAAATAGTCGTGGACTTGACTCAAGTGACTTGGACTCGAGTCACAAATTGATGACTTTAAACTTGAATTGACAAAATCAAAAGACTTGAAACTCGACCTTAACACCAATGACTTGTGAATTCACTTGGCACTGAGCCTTTTGTCTTCAAAATACTTGTTGTCCCATAATCCAAAGATTAAAAAGTATACTATTTAAAAAGTGTGCCATGAATCAGTTCATTTTGCATTTTGAAATTTAAGTCCATAGATCCACTTTGTTTGAACCAATCCAAGAGCATCCAAACAAGTTGCTTGCTTGTTGACTCAAAACTCAAAGTTTAGGACTTGTAATTTGACTTTGGACTTGAGCGCAAAGACTTGTGACTTATTTGTGACTTGCAAAACAATGGCTTGGTCCCAAGTCTGTTATTAACCAAGCATAACTAAGCCCATCTGATGAATGTAGGTCCAACAGTCACTGCCCTTTTTGCTCAGCTTTGGTCTCCATCAACTTTAACTGAAAAATATGTGTCTCTCTAGCTGCTAAATGTCCCCTTTATCTGTTTGTGTTTGGTTCTGGGCAGGTAGCATATAATGTTTATCTCAAGTCGCCAGTTCATCTCAGGTTTATCAGAGTTTGTTTTTGAAAGCAGCCAAGAGTGCTGAGTCTGAGCACTATGATAAATGTGTCGAAAAACCAAAGCAACAAGATAAAAAAGACTTGAAAAGATCAGAAAATTTAGGGAAACTACCATAGTACACAGAACACACCACCATGTGCATAAAATCTGAGTTAAAAACATTTCAGAGTAATGATGATAGTTCAGAACACTACTATCCAGCAGTTGGGGATTTAAATACCACATAACTGAACCACTACCATGAATCTTTGCCTGTATCATGATATTATGATACTGTGCTTTTGAGAATTCATACAGTGTCACACAGTAGTTATATGATCCACTGGTAATATGATGAATATCAAGTGGAGCTTCAAATGTAAAACCCTTTTGCTGTAATTGGCCATAATTACAGCACAGGGTGTCATAACAAGAGCAAAATGCTATTTTCTGTCCGTCTTTGGGATGATGATAAAAGATTGACTTGTCAGATAAAAACAGGAAATCCTGAGAGGTGCAAAGCAAGATGGCTGAAGGTGACTCTAAGCCCAAGCTAATCGGGGGATTCGGTAAACAAGAGGCCTGGCAAGCGCAGTGCTCGGCTGTTGACAACTGGTGATGGTGACCAGGTGGGATATGTTATCCTAACAGTCTGGAACTCTTGTGAATTATTTGCTGATAGATATAAACAGCTGTTATTCTTGGTAATGGAAAGCAATTAGAAACATCTGCATACTTGGCTGTGAGCGATGCCTCCGAATGGCGGCCGTGGCTCCCAGGTGCCACTGGGAAATAATTACATCATCAGGACTGGGGCCGGGGCTGGAGGACTGCTACTGATCTGTGAAGAGCAAGGAGGAGAGCCCAAAGAGGAAGAGAATTTGTATCAGTCCAACTTGAGAGGGATTTTTACTGATTTCATTTCAATATCCAACTTTTATCTTCCCCAGTTTAGGCCAAACTTCATCTTTACCCTTACTATTCTTTTTGTTTATTTTGACTTTAGTGGTACTAGCTGTATATTCTATTAAAGGCTTCTTTTTTTAACCAAAATCTTATGCTGTTCAGACTTAAGTATCTGTCTGATTATGGCTCAGTGTTAGACAACCAATGCACCTCAAAATACCTAAAAAAGGAAACGTTGGGTCAGGTGTGTGTACACCTGAATGTTGTACACACACAATAACCCTCTCTCTATCAATTGGGGAGGAAAAAGAGAGAGCCCATCTTCACCGTTCACTGACCATTAATGTTTCCTAGTTCAGTTTCATTGCTAAAATTGCATCAAGGTAATTTATTATCATTGCACAACACAGGATTGTATAACAAAATTAGAGTTGTAGTTCCTTCATGCAACATGCATGTATAGTACACTCATATTGTGATATGAATATGAGATATGTGATATGAAACATATTGTTGATGCTGTCAGGCGGAATAGAAAAGTTGGTCTCTTGCGTCTCATCGATCACTGCTGGAAGTCACGCAAGTCTCGAATGACAGCAAGCTATCAATGGTCAGAGCCAAATGTATTGTCTGCCATGCTTCTCGGCCAAGTTTCATCAAAAATTTTTGAGATTAGCAGCTTTTTTTCCTGCATAGAGAATATCGAGGTGGATGCCCCCGTCAAATTTTGTACCACCTTTGGCTCTCGAGACGGATGTCTTCATAGAAAACACAAACGTTGCTCTCGGTGGATTTCTGTCATTTGTAACAGCAGTTGCAACATTGCGCCGGCCTGGTGGTGGCGTGGTGCTGTATCGTAATCTGCACATTGCTGAAAAAGGTGCTGCTAAAACTACCAACAAGGAAGTTTGTGAACTGTTCCTGCTTCAGCTCCCCGACCATAGTCAGAAAGCCCAGCAGAGATTTTTACCAGCAGTTGGAAAGCAACACATGGGAGCTCCGCTGCAGCCTTTATTAACTAACAACTGTAACTAACACTGCTCATTTAATAATATGCTACTCACATTACAAGAGTTTCTGTCTTTCTCTGGATTTTCCTGAATGGTGGCTTCCTGATTCTACGTGGCCATGCAAACAGGTGAATATTGTTTGTTTGCAAGCACTTACAAGTTTTGTAAACTACAATGTTGAAAATATGATGATTACCACAAGCTGGAGGTTAGCAAGGTGAACCTGATGGCAATCCAGGCCTCAGAGTCAGACTCTGAAAACCTCTGGTGTAGCACAGCAACAAAGGAACCATCTTGAGACAAGAATATTATGTATTCCAGCATGAAAAAAATATTTTTTAAAAACTGCACTGGTGAAATAAACACTCTCAGGTGAAATATGTAACTCTAGTGTTCAAACATGAGTACTGCAGTCCAAATAGTGAGTTGGAATGTTAGACAGTATCTTAAAGTGATACTACACTTTCCATGATAACTAACTCAATATGTACTCACCACTATGCCAATGTGATGATAAGTGAAGATCTTCAGTTCACCAAACAATCCTGGAGTTTTAGGAGAAGCAGGGTAGCAGCCTCATCTGGTACAATGGCAGTGAATGGTGACCCTGATAAAACATTAAAAATAGCACACAAAACAAACACAAAATGTCAGATGTACA
>JAJHUR010104702.1:1162-19743 GCA_027495735.1 Lutjanus campechanus | reverse complement strand
CAATCTGGAGAGGAAGGAGACTTTTCAGCACCTTTAGTGGTGTTTTTGGCACATTGACGCGCAGATGGAGCTGCTCACTCACTGTTATAACACTGTTGTCTTTTTACCAGCTCCTCACAGTCGGTGACAAGGGGGAAAAAGGGGGGCAGGTGACAGTCTATATGTGTGTGTTGGAGCTCGAACTCGCTGGTGACAGAGACAGTTGAAAGTCAAGGTTGTTCATTACAGAGCGATGATTCTAAATACAAACAAGTGCTGATGAAATATTGAGTGAAGACGTCCTTACCTCTTTTGTTTCACTGTAAAATATCATAGGAATTTAATGGAATCTAAGTTTTATTTGTTCACGTTCATTAAACTTAAAATTTCTAGTATTTATTTTTGGAACATTTCAGAACTTATAAACATGAGTGCTTCTAACTTGAAGTCTTTTGACTTGAAATGATGAGTTGAATGAATGTACCGTACAGAGTTCAGCCAACTCATTAAATAATGTTTCTAAAGAAACATGATCAGACAGACTTCTGATCATGTTTCTCCCAGCATGCACAAAAATGTGCTTTGTCTCACTGTAAAAGTGTATTGCATTAATAGTTGTACTCTAAGTAATGTAATGTTCTGAATGAGTCTCATTCAGGTTTCTGCTTTAATGATGGCTTTCTACTTTTGGGAATTCTAATAACTTAAAATTATACCACAATCTCTTAACTTGCTGTTCTTATTTTAGTGAAAGCAAATCAGATAGGTTTCTCTTGGTCTTGTGCATCTGAGGTTATGACGTCCTTTTCCTGATTTTGAACTACTATTTTCTCTTGGTGACTCAGAAAGACGGTAAGTCTAATGCAAGTCAAAAATTAAATTTGTGATCAAATAATGCAATGTTGGACATATGACCCAACTGAATTATGTTTTCACACACTCACTGAACCAGCTAGTTATTGTTAAGTTAGACTAATGTTAGCAATTATATTAATTATATTTAACAAATTAAAGTACCACACTAAAGTTATCATAAAAATACTTTTCCTGAAACTATACTATTAGGTTGTGAAGGAGCAATATTCTATTTTAAAGAATAAAAGCATAAGAATAAAGCAAATGATTGGAAAAGAGTTGGAATATTCTAAACTTGTAAGTTGAATTTAAGATGCATTAATGTCAACTGTTTATTTGAAATTATTAAGTATATCTGACTTAAATCCTAACCTAGCTTGTTAGCTTGACTTGTAAAAACTTTTTTCAAATTTAGTCAACTTAAACTTTGAAAGCAGCCCAAAACTAACTTTTTTTTAAAGTGTATCATTTCACTTTAGGGACAGTCATCTGAGCATATTGTTGTGTTTAGGAATGAAGCACTTCTTAGTTGTTCCTCTGCCTAATGGCGCCACAGCAAAATAACCACAAGCATCTAAACCTGAGTACTGTGAATGCCATCACTGTTTTCACCAAACCCCAGAACCCCCAGAATCAAAATGCTGTTATTCAGCCAGTGATGACCACTGCAATCCTGAAAACACTGGAGCCTTTCACGCACTTGGTTTGTAGAATGAAAGAAAAAAAAGAAAGGAAAAGAAAAAATTTAATATCACACATATCTTAGAGACATGTATGGGAGGTCACATGGGGACAAATATTACTCCAGTTCTTATTAATGGTTCACAGATGCTGGCTTCTTCACAAAGGGGGCTATTTGATATTTGTTAAAGAGCCTCTGATTCATGCTTACCATCCATTCAGCTGAGGAAAGAGTTCTCTGGCGACATGATTGTGCCACTGTGGCCTTCGTCGCACTGTAATTAAAGATAGCTTCTCATGAGTCATGCTGGCAGAAGCGGACACATATTACCCACCACCCTCAGCACCCACCATTACAGTCACCATCCTGCTAAAAACAAACACGAGTTGTTGGGTGGGGTTTACGTAGCAATAATATTGCGATGTGAAGGGCTAATAGGGATCACATCTAACAGCTGAAACATATTAAAGTCAATGTGATTACAATGGTTGTTAATTTTAATGTTATGACATAAAAATTTTATTGTAAGTCTGGTTAAAAGACAATATTTTCATCAGTGAAACAGGAAAATGGGAAAAAATGATATTTTTTTACAGTTTGTGCTTGAATGAACTGAGCTTTAGAAACAGTGACAGTCACATTATAGTCATGCCAGCCTATCAAATAGTATAATCAGTACTGTACAGTGAGTCACATGTTTCCATGACTGTACTGAAGCACACACAACCCTCTGGCTGGCCATGCTCAGTGCGTGTGGAAGCTATTCCATGATATAGAAGCAGAGATGTTCCTCCTGCCTCCGGCACAGAGTGAAGACAGAGACAGATGAGCTCTCTGGCTCGAGAGGCCACCTGGCTGCATCCATCCAAATGGATCAGAGCTTCACTCTCCTCTCTCTCTGCCCTCTGACCAAGCGTCGCCCGTTGAAACATTGAGCTGTAAGGTGAGAGGTCACACTAATAGCCCCACTCCATCTTCTTTCTCTTACACGATTTCCTCCATCTCTGTCCATCACACACTCATACACTTTGCTCTCCTCTTTCTTCTCTCTCTCCCTCCCTCATTCTCTGACACTTTGGCCTATTGATCTCACTGGAGGAGAGATCATTAGATGATCCAAGCTGCCACCGCTATCAAGCCCATACATGGATTGTAGCTGGTAATCATCCTAAGTACACACTGGTAAAAACTAAAGACTTATGCTCTCCAGGGGATGCTGGGGCCACTTTTTAAGGGCAACTTCCACACCTGTGGTTTGGTTCATTCGGTGCAGACTACTGACATAAATAAAGAGGGATAACACTTCTTCCCGCTGTACAAAAATGAAACCGAAATATCCCAGATAGGAGTGCTGCCGTCTTGCAATGGTGACATTTTGGAGTCTGTGCAGTAGTGATCAAATTTGTAGTATTAAAGTCCTGCCCACAGAGCCAGCAGACTCAATCGCAAGCAGAGCTCAGCTGTCAATAATGATGTGAAGCATTTTTTTATAGCATCAAATAACTAATTAAAACTATACTGATCAGAAAATTGAACACTTGAACGTATATCAGTGAGTTAAAAACTACCTAAAATGACAGAAACTATTAAAAAAATATATTTGACATGTACTTTGATGGTTTAGTTTGGCTCATGCCCATCTGCTAATATGGAGGAGGGTGGGGTTTATGACCTGTGCTGCAGCCAGCCACCAGAAAGTAATCCAGATCTTTTGCCTTCACCTTTTTGGGAGCTGTCATGTTGTCCATGTTTACACACGTCAATGGTCCAGACCAAAGGAAAAAATAATACTTTGTTGGATTTTAATTCTGGTTCATGCTCAGGACCCACGTTGTGAAATCAAATTCTAGTGACTTCTGGTCAAGCACCATTTTAATTTCTGTAATGTGCATGTGTTCTCTGGTGTCACAAAAAGCTCACGAAGAAATAACTGACCATAATCATTATTAGACTGCAAATCAGCTGCACGTTATAAATAGAAGTATGCAGAAGATACAACAGACGGATTTATTTGTAGTTTTGCTTTTAAAATCATGCTAAAACCACATATATGCTATCATAAAATACAGTAGTTGGTCCATTTGCCTTCACACCACAAGCAAACCAAACCATTTGTCCACTTGGAAGTGAACTGAGACCTTCCTTTTCAAGCATATCATGAGGGATTCCTTCGTCAATGCAATTGATCTGAACATTTAGCTGATTGGCTTTGATGACAGTGTCTGACCTCCTTGTAGAGAGATGCAACATTGGGATTCAGATGTAAAGGTTAGGAAAGGGGACACCAATCACTGAGACATGTGGAGTTAATCAGTTATTCCCATGGACCCAGTATCAGAGCACTCAGTGACCAGTCATAGTCAGTTCCATGGCTGGAAAGTGTTATCATGAACCTTCAGGTCATGGCCCTATGAACACACATTGACAGAATGTGACTATTGTTACTGTATGCATGGAAAACAGATTTGGTGACAGCTCAATACAAGAATATTTCCAAATAATGTATGGAAGCCAATAGCGCAGCCAAGACGGTGTCGCTACTGGCAAAGATGATCGTACGGCGTCAAACTAAACTAACTGCCACTCTGACATATATTACCGTGATGAGGCTAAAAGGTTTTCCTATTCCAGAGGCCAACCCATGAACAGTGTTGAAAGGAGAGCCGACCTACCATCCAAGCCTGTTATTTAGCTTTTAAATGCCATTTCAGGGAATATCAGTTCAGAGCACCTCAACCTTTTCACACAAGCGCCAGCTACATGAGCAGTATGTCCAGGAGGAGCACGCCATGCATCCACACGTAAGACAAGCCGACATTGTGCACTTGCTTTGATTTCTGTGTAACCTGAGGCCAGAAGAAAATATCAGACAAGCCATTTACCAATGCAATGAGAAAAAACACTTCAAAATAATTTATATGCACATTAGCATATGATTATACAAATGAATGGTGCTGATGTCCCAATTGCAATATGGAGGTCAGGAAAAAATTTAAACCAAACACCTGATGCTTTGTGTGGTAATTATCATTCCTAACAGACAGATTCCCCTTGTTTCTTCTATCTGCTACAAGTTTCTTCCAGAAACAAACATGAATCTGTCATATCACAAGTTGAAATGAATTGGATTTTAAATATAGCGTTGCTGACCTGCACACCCACACAGGTGTTTTCAATTACTCTGCTTGATTAGACTTCTGCTCAGGTTGAAGCTGGGTGGAGCTACGCTGGAATTATGTGAGGTCACCAAACTTCACGGACCAATGAGAACAGCAGAGAGTTTTCTCACACTAACAAGTTGAAGAGATGCCAATCAAGCGCAGTCTGTACACACCCACACAGTCGTTGGAGGAGGTAATTAGGCAAGTGGAAACACCTGTGTGGGCTGACCATGATGAGTCCCTAAATATAAGTCATGTTCTTGCATAACCGTACCTTAAGAAAACAAGGTGCTGATGGAATGATATCTATATTTTAATGGTTCTATAATTGGTATGTTTTTTTAATGTATATATTTTATATTCTGTGTCTCTCGCTTGGAAGAGATTTATCCTCCACACTATCTTGCTTCAGTTTTAGTCATTATGTATGCATATGCATTAAAATTTCTTCTAAATTGCTACATTTTATAGTTCTGATTATTTGATGTGGTGTTATCTGAGGTACTTATCGACTGTCAGTCTATTACTTACAGCAAATATAATCAGCATGCCCTCGCTTAAGAGAAGTAGAGGGCCACTAGCTCAGAAGTTAAGCAATTAACTGCTGTGGATATGATCAGCAACAAAAGGTAATTTAGCCACTTAATAAAGGTCCACCTAAAAAAACAATCAGTATCAGTTGTGTACGGTATTTTCAGAATATTTTCACTGCTTTACTTTGCAGTCAGACAGCCTTTTCTGATGGGAAGCCGCTGTTATATAAGACAAATATCATTGTCTCCAAATCAACTAAACTCCAAAGTAATTTTACCTCACAGAACATGAAAGATCCTGATCTATCGCTGCCTAAATTTGTTAGTTAGTTTGTGTTATTGTGTGACTTTGGTGAATCTGAACTATCCTTTTAAAACACCAAAGTCACACAATAACACAAACAAACTAACAGATTGAGGTGGGAGTAGACCAGCAACTCCCATGTTCTGTGAGGTAAAATTGGTTGGTTTGGAGAGATCAATAATTTGCTTGTATAACAGCGGTTTCCCATCAGAAAAGGTTGTCTGACAGCAAAGTAAAGCAGTGAAAATATTCTAAAGATAGCGTACACTTAAACCTATATTGATTTTTTTAGGTGGATCTTTTTTAATTGGCTAAAATACCTTTTGTTACCTCATCCAACCTCACTTCAAATAATCCGAACTATCCCCTTAAGATTAAGTGTTTGAAAAGTTTTAACAGAATATAAAAAATGTGGCAAATACACATCTTTTCATTCAGATGACCACAGTGAATAAGTACAGTATAGCACAGGGGAAGGGGAAGTTCCAGGGTAACACCATTTATGTCTCTGTCATTTTCTCACTGAGGCATGCTAATAGCACTCTCAAGCAGTCTGAACACCAAATTAAAGGAGGTCACTCTGCCTCATCTCCTGCACTGATGGCTGAGCATACAGAAAGGATGAGTCTGCGGACTGTGAAATGCTGGAAGTGAGGGGACAGCGGGGTCAAATCCTGGGAAGACGGTCCCACTTAAACACCATTAGGGAAGACTATAGAGAATAAGAACACCCAGAGGTTGGTACGTTCATGTTCATCTGTGTGTTTGCTCTTGTACTTTGAACCTTTTAATGAATGTATGTCTCATTATGATAGAAAAATCGCCCAAATTGACAGAACGTTTCTGTTCTGCACTTCTTTCAGTGACTAAATCTGGATTTGGCTCAAAGTGTGTCTACAGTATTTTGCACCGTCACCTGCAATGCACACATTACATCCTGTGAACACCTACTTTCCTGTGTGACAACAGCGTGAGTCCGCTTGCCTGGTTCCCAACTCCTGCCTCACGCCCCACCCTACCCTTGCTCCTGTGCCAGTCTTACATTCATGTTCTGACTCAGGCACTCTGCCAAACAGCCACATCCACAGAAAGCCTCAGTCCGCAGGCCTCAATTTTCACCCCAGCGTGTGGACCCCGCACCCAGCAGCACTTTTCAATTAGACAGACCGGAAGGTGAGGCCGGGTGTGATCCTAACGACCTTTGCGTCAAACCCCGGCTGTCGCTGTCACGCTGCGCGCATGCTGGAGATTTCACTCAGTTCCACAGTTCTGTCTCTTTAATTTGCCTTTTCTTCTTTTGTTTCTTTTTGTTGTTCTTTCTTTTGAGTGAGAAATCACCTCTACCGATTCCCGATCCAAAAGCAAAAGGAGGGTGGGGATGGAAGGAAAGTAGGAGAAGAAAAGTGTCAGGAACTCATTTTTATTTGAGTAGGGAGTCAAGCAGAACGCACTGTATGTTTGCCACCTGCTAGCTGTGGATTCAGCCTTTGGCCATGCTGCTCGATGCATGGTGTGTGCATGTGTGAAGCTAAAGCTGACAATATCACAGCATCGCATGGTTTACTGAGGCAAGCAGGGAATGGGATTACCCCTGACTATTGATTAGGTGGATGTGTGCACCAAAAATACACACACACACACACACACACACACACACACACACACACACACACACAGCAGAAAGTTCTGAATGACAGCCCAAAACACTGCAGGAAAGATAAAGGCAAACTGCCCTTACAATCAATATGATGCCACTATACCAGCTTAATAGCACCTGTCTCCTGTGTCATTTTGTACTTTTCTTTGCTGTTGCCATGGTAATTATAATTCCTATAATTCATTCGATTGTACCTTTCCCCCCAGAGAACCAGACCTATTCCTACTGTTTCAGAAGAAAGGCAGCAAGGTAACTGTGCCTGCCGGGAGCAGATGAGACGATCGGTCCAGTTCATGATCAATACCTGGTTGAGGTAAGATAAGGCATCCATAGGACATGGCAGCTATTTGCAGAAAATAGAGAGGGCAGCCATAACAATCATAGGGTGGCAGAAATATGGAGTCTACAATTTCACCGTATTGACTTGCTGCCATCTGCAATAACTCACAATCAAAGTCAGATCTTAATTCTCAAGCAGCAGAGCCATCCCATCCCATTTAGCTCTGTGTCGTGGTCCACTTACAGCAGCACAGGCAGTATAATGGAGCAGAGGAGCAGAGGAGAGGAACTGATTTGGTTAGAGAGTTCCTCCGCTGACTCTTAAAGACATAAAACGCCTCGGAGTTTTGTCAGTAATCACTATTTACTCTGAGGAAAAAATGTATGGCTCACATCAGTGGAAAGTGAGCATAACCTGATGGAGAGGTGGTACGCCAGAGTGCCACTGTGCGTGTGTGCGTGCAGCTACAGTGTGTGTGTGCCCTTCCGTATCCTGAACTCCACGTCTGGCCTTCATGATTCAGTAATTTAGCAGGTCTAGATACACTCCACATCGAGCTGTCAGTCAAGCCCTGGCGGCTGTGAGCTTCCTGACCTTGCCGAGCCGATCTCAGCATCTGTCCTCCAACCACAACTGTCACATTTCACATGCCAGGCAATATGTCTGAGTCTGTCGAAAATAACATATAGAAGTAGATAGAGAGTGGAAACAGCTATTGTCTGTCAAGCCTGCATAAATTTACCATCGACACAGAAAAATATCTTTAATAGACTGCGCTGCACTAACACAGATTAATTTAATCTAGGATTATTTCTATTCAGAGTTTAACAAATCTAGGTTTAAAATGAGTACATTCAGAATTATTATCTGTAGTAGAGTAGGGCTCTAATGCACAATTCAAAACTTCTCCGCATTTAGTGATGTAAACTGAAATTAAAGAGTTTAATCAATTGGAGATGCCTGCTTGCCCAAATTAAAATAAATAACAAAATAAGTAAATCTGAGTGCTGTTGAGACATAGTGTAAAAGAGCAGGGGAAACTGTTAACTTTTGGCTATTCTGTATTACTTAAAAAAAGGTTATATTGTTTACTAGCTTGCTAAAAAGTTCACAAAATGTTACACTATTTGCTAGCTTGCTAAAAAGTCAGTTAGCCTAGTTAGTCTACTCATGATGGCTCAGCAGAGAAGCTCTAATTTCTCCTTTGAGAAAAACTTTGACCAAATTATAAACTGGAGTGAAAGAAACTGAGGTTTAATGAGAGGTTTTATTTGAATCTCTCTTTATTTTAAACTAATTTAAAAGTGCAGCATAACTTAAGCTTAACTATGATTTAATCAGGTTTAAAAATTAATCCTTGTTGCTGCAACACAGCCATAGTGTCTTGCTGAGTGATTTCATGATAAGAGACTATTTTGTAAGATTGCAGTCTTATCATGCACCCATGTCTGGTTATTTTTCGCCTAAATTCAAACTGAAGTGTGTAAATGCAGTCCAGGACATTCTGGTTAAATTTAGAATTGGAAAGAAACAAGCCATATGACCGTCAGATGATAAATGACCATGAATGAGTAAGATGTGCCAGGAATACTGATGCTATTTGCTTTCAAAGTCAATTTTGTGACATTTGATCAAGGTTAACTAGATCTCAGCTCTGTGTTGTCAGTGAGATACAAGGTCATTGCCACTTGCTTGTGGGCAGAAGGACAGAGAGACAGCACTTTCTTCTTCCTATTTTTTTCCCCCACCTCTGCTTTAATACATTCTCGCGACAAAACAAAATGCATCTTCTGCATCAGTAAATTAAAAAGGAGGATCAGATGTACAGTAATTGCAAAAACAACAAATTTGATGGACGCTTGAAAGCTGACAAATTCTAGCTTCTACTTCTCAGGTGCTGCATTTTACCTCATGAATATAAACTCAACTCTGACTGCACCAGAAATCAAAATAACAGAATTGTGTCAGTTTAAAAAGATGAAGACCTGTCACAGGATGTTGGCACGGGTTAATGAGGGCACGACTCGGAGACAGCCTCGAGACAGGGAAGAAAAGGCGCTGACATTTTCTTGCTGCAAGACAAGCCGAGTCAAAGATCTGAGACTCCGAGACTCCGCAGAGCTTCGGCTGTGATAAGTTACTGCTTTAGCACCCACTCCACCCCCAGCCCCTAAAACTTTTCCACTTGGCTCATTTGACTCCCACTCCGCAGGATGAGATGAGTGCTGGGTGCCCTTGAAGTTTCAATGGCAAGAAACTTTTCCATCAGTGCACCCACAGTTGCCGCTTATGATCACAGCAGCGTTCTGAAAAGTCTGCATCGGAAAAGCCAGTGGAATAAATAAGCCAAACTGAGGGGAAAACCCAACCATTTTTTAGAACATTTGATTTGGGATGGAGCTGAAAAGACACGATGCAAGAGTGAAAATGAGAAGAGTGAAAATGAGAGGGAGACAGAGGGGGAGAGAGTGTCAGGGGCAAGCCCTATTGATCTGGAGGCTTAATTAACCATCAGATCCCTCTGACACAGCCTCTGATCTTCTGTGATCAGTGGCAGAGTGGCACCGCTCTGGGGGAGACGATGGGAAGGGGATGGGAGAGAAACGGGAGAACGGATGGGAGAAGGGCGGAGAGGGAGAAAGTGTAGATCATTGACAGATTACAAATTCACTCCATCAGAGCAAAGGAGGTTGGAAGGGTGACGGGGTGGAAGCTGAAAGGGGAGAAAGAGTGAGCGATGAGGAGATCATGAGGAGACTTTTTATCAGTGGGGGGCAAGATGGTGAAAGAAGAAGTGAGAAGAAGATGAAGAAAAAGACATAAGAGGCACATGAAACTAGAATTACCACCTCATGGTTGTAGGTAGAGGAAAATTCCTTCCAGGTTTTCTTGAGACATCACTTTCACAAAAATGAGACAGACATGAGGTCACAATGACCGAGACGTTTGACCACCAAAATCTTATCAGTTCAACCTTGAGTCCAAGTGGACATTTGTGCCTACCTTGAAGAAATTCTGTTTCAGCATTTTTGAAATATTGTGTTCATAAGAATGGGACAGATGGGAGGTCACAGTGACCTTTGACCTCCAAAATCTAATTGAGTCAAGCTGGAGTCCAAGTGGACATGGATGGGAGGTCACAGTGACCTTAAACGATGGCCAAATCCAAGTCCAGGTGGACGTTTGTACCAAATTTGAAGAGATTCCATCAAAGCATTCTTGAGATATCGCATTCATAAGATTGTGACGGCAACCCAAAAACATAATGCCTCTGGCCACAGCTGTCACTGGCAGGCGGCATAAAGAGAAGTTAGGATGGAGACGAAATGATGAGAAGGTGACGGAAAGATAAGGTGAGAAAATGAGTGCATAAAAACCCACTGGGTGTATTGAGAAAAGGGGGGTGGATACATGTGACTACACTCCATTTCCCCACTAACATGCCCCCCTACACTGATGCAATCACCTTCAGCTTCTGTCTGTATGCATATGTGAAAGGTCTGTCGATGTTGAGATGACAGCAGCGACTGGCAGAGGATTGAATTGCCAATTCTAATACACCTGAAGAGATGAGATCTTAGCCCGCTCATGTCAACTGGGTAGAATGGGAATTGACCCGAGTGAAGCCAGTCGGGAGTGGAGTGAAGGCAGGCAGGATTGGGGATGACGTTAATCCCTGAGAGGTTTGAATAGTGAAATAGCGTGCGGGGCGATGAGGTGGGATGAGGCTTTGAAGGGGGAGGTAGCCGAGACACTTCAGACAGGCTGAGGTGGATGCTAAAATTGATCAGGGAATATCAGTGTACAGACACCAGCAATTCAAGGGAAAAATATATCCAATGAGCACAAGGTTAGCAGGTCAACCACACAGTATGAATGGGGAGTAACCAGACAAAAAAAATCCAATTTGTTGAGTCGTTATGTATAAAAGAAAGAGACACAGAGGTGTTGAGAGGGAGGCTGAAAGCTTGAAAGACCTTGCTGATATGTGACTCACCAATGCGTCCGATCATATTAGGCAGCGGCGTGGGGCTGTTGTCCAGGCCTTCAATGGTTTCATACAGGGAGTGGGAAATCCGGCGCTCGTGGTTGTCCAGTAGAGAGTTCGCAGGATGGTCTAAAACGGGAGGGCTGCTGGAGGCTTCCTACAGTGATGAAGAGGAGGCATGGGGCTTAAAACTAGGTACAGTGCCAAAGCAATTTTCCATTTAGTCTGCAAACAGTTTGCAAAACATTGCCTTTAAGGGCCAATATGTTTTTTTTTAAAGGCATATTCACATTTGTAACTGAAAAGTTTGAGTCATTAATGAAATGCAATTTCTGTTTCTCATCTGACATTAACTGAAAATACAGCCCAAGTTGCTACTACTATTATGCTGGTTTAACCAGTTAACTAATATTTAGTGTTAATGTGTATATCAATCACTGCTTAAATCAGATTCAGTTTGATAGAGACTTGCAGTCATGAGTCTTGAACCACCCATTTGTTTACACTTGAATTATTTATTCTGTCTTCAATGCACAATGTGTTAATTCTGCCACTAGGGGTCTTTCTCTTAAATTAAAACTGTAACAAAAGACACAGTTTGATGATGTCGTGAAGTAGTGCAGGGTCATGGGAGTTGTTATCTTCGCTTTTAAACAGCCACCATAGCTGATGAAAATCTATCTGACATGACATCAGGCAGGATTCATGTTTATGGACAAGGCGATATTAAAGTTTTATTCATTACATTATATTATTCATCCAGTTATAGCAATGAGCAACTAGCTAGCAATGGGTAGCAGAAAAAAATACAGTTACCTTGAATGATTTACAAATTTCTCTGCATGTTAACATTGTTGTAAATATTTGGAATAATGTATATTCACAATTTAACCACTATAACATATGTCTAGCATTTTAAGACATTTTTTGCATATTAAAGCTTTAATCCAGCCTATTCTCACTCCTAATGCATCAAAAATGGCGGCTTGGTCAGTGCTCCTATGCTTCTGACTGAAGGTACCTCTGTAGCTAGGTACTCGAATGCTCTCTCTTATGTTTTAATGTGCCATAAATGTCAGGTGACAGTATAAAAGGCAACAAAGTCTACATACAGACAAAGTAGGGTGGATGGATGGGTCCAGCAAACACAAGCCTTTCACCCAGGAGTGCAGGTTTGATGTCTGGTGTGAAAACAAGTCAACATTGTCTTCTTTGTAAGTTACATAATAAGGCACTTATTTTAACCCAAACCATGATCTCTTCCTAAACCTAAGCAAGTAGTTTTGTTGCCTAAACTTAAGCAAGTAGTTTCGTGCCTTTATTTTGAAAGTGAACCCACATGACAGATTATTAATTATTGCTTACCAGATCATGGAGCCATGCATGACACTAATTGACACTAAAGGGGGGTGGGTGCTTACAGCATCATGGTTTAAAGGATAGGGCTGTATAGGGAGTGAGAATGTGTTGATTAATTCCAATGACGTGCTGACTGGAGTCAAAAACACAGATAAGGTCAAAATAAATTCATGCGGGACAGATTTTTTGTTTTGAATTGGAAATAAAGAGTTATTTTGCCTGACTGGAAGAATTTCACAATCATTTCTGGATTATTTCTGCAGTGTGCATGTACCATATAAACAAGAAGCCATTCGCACACACAATCAAATTCACCCACAAAAGAAGGAATGGGGCTGCATAATATGGCTCCTAATGTGATGCCATCAATACTCCAGAAACATGGAACGGGGGTTTCAGCGTCCGTCTTGGCTTATGTGGGTATTTTCTGGCTCAGCAGTGTGAAACGGCTCCTGTAGTAGTCGGAGCTGGATAAAGCGCCATGGATTTCCCATAGGCCGATAGACAGCTGTCTCTAACAATGAACCCCAGTAAATGGACCAGTGACATTTGCCATGTGGTCGATATGCCGCACTGCTGGTTATTGAGCCCCCCGTACGCTCAGTGCATGTGTCAGTCTTGACAGGGGGGACACGGTTAGCGGTTAGTCTTTGGGCTGGGACCACTGGGCCTAGATACTGCGTCCAGTCTTCAAGAGCCAATAGTCTGTCAAATGTGGTATTTTTAGAGACAATGGAGCTACAACAGCAAAAGTCAGGTAGTACAGAGGAGAAAAATCTCAAATCCACGTGCGGAGAGTTAGAGAATAAAGCTTGGGCCTTGGCCTTATTTCCCACAATGCTTCATAGCAGCCTGTGGGCAGCCGCGGGAATGCGCTGAACTCCCTGTACAGGACCTATTACAGATAGCTCCCTCACAGCTAGATAGTCTTGCACAGTTCAACACTGTACCTCAAGCATGCTTTAAACCAGGAGGCCCTGGCTAATATTGATGTCTCACAACACTCCGCTGGCTCCCGGCCAAGAGAAAGGGGAGTAAAAGATCAGACAACAACCGCAGCGGGGAGACGGGAAAGCAGAGCAGGAGGAAGAGGAGGAGAGAAGAGGAAGAGGAGGAGGTGGTGGTAAACAAATGGAAGGAATAACGAGAAAAAGGAAGGTTTGTGGGGGTGTGGGAGCTGAGGCCCCAGTGGAGTGTGGGTGCTGCCAAGTCGCCTTCTCGTGGGAGTAGCGTGCCCTGGGAGACGCATACCAGGGCAGAGGGACTTATCAGCTGTTTAATATAAATGAGAGGTTTAATGAGGTTGAGAGCGCAGGACTTTATCGGAACAGCGCGTTGATAAGAGAGGATTGTGAGGAGGGAAAGAGGCAGCGTGTGTGTGCGAGTGCAAGTGTGAAATGGAGGGCTGGGTCAACACAATTACAATCAGAGCCACGGCCACTGCCAGCCTTATAATAAAAAGCATGTCCCTGGATGATTCAGACTCAATAAGGTTCAAATTGTTGAAATGAAGATTTATTTTACTCGCTTCTCTCCCTTTTATTCAACCCCTCTGTGCACTTTTTAATCGGTTTCGGATCTGGAGACTTGTCATTTGTCATGAGCTGAAAAGAAGGGAGACGGAGGGTTTAAGGTAAGAGGGAGGAAAATGTGTGGACAGGTTGGAACAGAGAGTGAGCAGCTGAGAACCAAATGATATGAAAACTATATAGGATGTGTCAAGAGGAATAGATCAGCTATGTCACTGTCTCTATCTATCTGTGAGAGTTGAACTGGCTTATTTTAAAAGTATTCATTGGCTTCTATAGCAAATAGACTTTGGAATCAACTTAACACAGAGGCAAAATGGCAGCAATTTAATCTTTGTGTATCCAGTATTAATTAAGTCCGCCTCTGTGCATGCTAATGCTTTAGCATACAGTGAATGTTTACTGACTTTTGAAGGTTTTCTGACTAGTGCATGGCAAGTGCTGACATTTTCATGTGAAATATCTTCTGATGTCCAGGTACAGAGGCAGTTGCCACTACTGCAGCAGAGGCAGCAGGTTAATAAAGGGAGGAAAATGGACAGTTAGCATGAGCATCAATCATCACAACTGACCCATGGTGAAGCCCTGCCCCCCCTTAGTTGCTGTTGCTTTGCCTGTCAAGGTTTCCATTCTTGAAATTGACAGTGATTTTTGAAACACTAGGTCCTTGATTCCACAGAGAAGTAAACAAAAGCAGCTTCTCACTTCTCAACAACTGTGGATTCTGTCAGATAAAATGATGGCTCTTACTGGCAGATTTTAGTAGTGTGTAGCTAGCTGATGTAAGCTAATGCTTAAGCCCCTCGAGTCTGCTGAGAAGTGTGTCTCCGGTGGACTTTTTAATGTTTCCATCCGATTTTAAAACGAGAACCCTGTAAGAGGGTCTTAAATATGTAAAGTTACTTAACGTCTACATACATAACATAATGTTAATGCTAACGATGTGTTCTTTACCGGCGACAATGCATGAGGTTATTTTCAATGGAAGTTGGCAACATGAACTCAGAAACTTCCACTTCTCATGTCCCTTTGTTATTGCTGGCCCTTATTTGTAGCTGGCCATGCTTGGCCATTTAGTAACTATGTTGCCAATACTGTGAACGTACAGTAAAGCTACATCTCAGCAACACTGGTCAGATGATTAATTATGACAAGTATTTGTATCCAAAAGACAACAGAAATACACTCAATGTTGGAAAAGGAAGTGCAGGGATTAGATTAAGCACAGCAGCCCTCAAAGCAGTCACTCAGCCAGACCAGGCGGACTGTAATCAGCCCAGGAAGAGAGCCAGGATAAGAGCTAAGCTAACCTGGCGTAGACCTAAGCGAGGGAGCCAGAGAGAGATGCGTTGGTGGCAGCCCACTTCTGCATCATCCCACATCCTCCTCCCCATACCCCCATATAACGAATCTCAATGTAACCCTTGGTAACAAGCCAAGAATTTGTTGAATGCAGTGGTATGTAACACAAGTTTGGCTGGAGGTAATGTTACTGCAGTTCATAAGCTAAATAGCTGGACATGCTAAGGTTTGCAGCTTATGTTAGAGCAGATAAAGACATCACTCACATCTGTTCTTTGCTCTTATCATGTGTCGTATGTCTCTGAAAGACTACAAAAAAGACAGTTCAAACTCATGAGACATCGCTCTTCTTAAAGCCCCATGCACCCCACTTCAATCAACATGTAGAGAAAATTAAAGATTGACAGGCCTAGTTATGGTTACGGTCTATGATTGGATCTTTGTTGTTTGGTGGGGCTAACAAAGTTTGGGGCTATGGGTTGAATGCCTCAAAAACAAAGAAATGTGCCAACCACATAAAATACCCCCCCCCCCAAAAAAAAAAAAAAAAAAAAAAAAAAAAATCCAAGGAAAAAGAAAAAAGGTTTGTATCACTGTATCCGAAACCCAACAAGGGCAACAGAAAGTTGATGAAGGGGCTTATTTCTTCCATAAGTGGCTATGTTTCTTTAGGTTTTTCAGCATCCTTGTTGAGATTTTAGTGCTTTCTTACCACCAGTTCTCATCACCTCATCATGTGTTTAATCTGTCTTAATCTAGTCATTTTCAGAGTGGATTATCCTGTTGACTGAAGAAAAGGGCAGAGCACCGTGGCTTACACTGAGCCCAGTCAAGATCATCTGCTGCTCAGCTCCCACTGGACTCACTGAGCATGCCGCTGTGTTTGTGTGTTCAAGGTAATGCTGTTTATTTGTCTGTGTGAGTGAAGCGTGAAAATGTGTGTGTGTGTGCATACCTGTATTCATGTGCAGGTGTGTTTGTGTTTATATGTGTTTGTGCTAAATGCAGACTCATGCACAAATATGTTTTTGCCTGTGCATCAGCACCTGCCTGACCTTGAGTACTGAGGGTAGTGAGGGAGAAGAAGCAGTGTGTTGACAGGGCTGGTCTTAAGCTGTCAACTAAGGCTAATAATGTCTAGTCCATGGCCATTTCCTGGCCTTCTATCCTGGTCTCAGTCTGTTGCCGTGGCCCTAATCCAGTCAACCTCCACCATAATGCCGTAATTACAAACCTTAAGCTGCTGCATCCTGCCCCGGGCACAACTCACCTCTCTGCTGGCTAGATACCCCACTTTCATTAGCTTCTCACATCCACCTAGAGCCCCAACTAATGCTGGTGCTTCCCAAAGTGGTTGGCCAGGTCTTTTAGGAGTTCGTAGCAAAACTTCAATTTCACAAAACCATCTCTCAAATGGGAAATACACACAACAGCAAGTTACGTGAGAAGAACTTCTGGTTAGGTTTAACTGTTCCACCTCAATTGTTTCTCCAACTAAAGACACACTAAGTGTTTTGTCTTGATGCTTTTGAAATGACAGTTATGAAGCCTACAACACACTACCGTGGGGTAACCATCAACTCCATCTACAGTACAACAAATAATGTGCAAACTGACTCATGCATACAATGTGCATACAGACTCAGAAGCTGGAATAGTGATACGCTGCTTCATTGTGAGACCTGGTGCTGCACCTGGGCGCCACTAGCTGAGCCACAGAGATTTGGAAGGTGCCCAGCGGCACGACTGGTTGAGGAGAAAAGCTCAACTTTATGCAAATGTTTTCTGACACAATGCGAACAGCAACCAGGTGAAAGCCAATCATGCTCATTTAGATTCCCACAGAAGCAGAAGCTCAGGAGTTGTTTACCACTCTACTCCCACTGGTGAGGATTGCTTCCAGCGCAGATACAAGACTGCAATGCCAATTAATCTTGTCATTGTTGTATTGCAACAATTTCAACATGTACCACATTTACAAAAGAGACCAAAAACAAAGTTCAGAATACTGTTCAAAAGGAAATTAGAGGGGCACTTAGAGAGCACAGACATCTGCCAAGATTTAATCTGATAGGTTTAATGGGTTCTTCCTTGGCCCATACTGCACATTTCCACCAAGTTTCATGAAAATCGGGCAAGTATTTTTTCTTTTTCTTACTTACCTGTATATATGTGTGAATACAGGGTAAGAGTATGCAGCCATGTTGCAGTTGTGTACTTAGAGGCACACCAGTCATACATGACAATCTTGAGACCTCAAAAGTAGGGAGGATTTCAAAACCAAAGCAGGTTTCCTCCAGAAAAATGTCAGTTTTATAGACTCTGTTTCCTGCATTCTGGTGACTTTTTAAAGAATGAAAATAACAAAAGACAGTACAATGCAACACAATTTTATGTTAAGTGCTTTTCATTTTCCTATTAATTCTCAGGAAAGAATTCAGAATAATTTGCCCCTCTGGCATAAACTACTATTCATTAATTTTTCTGTCCCTTCGAGAAAATCAGCGCTGCAGGTTTACAAAAAGTATGCTCCTTCCATTTAAACTTTCCATAAGAAATGTGAATTCTTAATGCCAGTCTGCTAACACATGCTGTGCAGTGCCAGGAACAGGTTGGGATAATGAAAAATGAAAAAGGGTGAAAATAAAATCCCTCGAATCCTTTGGGATTTATGAATATCTGTACATATTTTCATGCCAGTAAATCCAATTACTGTTGGGACATTCCAGTCGGGACAAATTGATTGACCAACCATCTGATAGACCAACATTGCAAACGAAAGAGTGATGCAATGCAATATGCAATAGCTGTCTAACATCATATGTCTAAATGATTACTGAGTTGTGTTTACTTCATTGTTGGCTACAGATGACAATATAATTATGTTACGACATTGAGAAAGATGGATTGTGTTTTTAATGATTCAATTTTATACGAGGTTCTTACATTATC
>JAJHUR010104700.1:1510-18369 GCA_027495735.1 Lutjanus campechanus | reverse complement strand
ATGACTACTGTAAGGATGACAAGGTGCTTTCACAAAATATGAACACAATGATATTTTTGATAAATATTCATCAGAAATGTGGATATAATGACTCAGGCAAATAATAGAACTGCTAGAACAGTCTGGTTAGTTTAGAAAATTACATCACTTTACTGTAATGCAGCTTTTAAAACCAGAAAAACACTTATATCATACCACAATATAACGCTACTCAAAATTTAAGATGATATTTAGTCTCAGAATCAGACTCAGAATCAGAACAATATCAATATAATATAAATATATATTGATACCCAGCCTCACTCATACAGTTACACACATTCATCCCCGGAGGGTGTCCAGTACAACCACTTCCCCCACTCAGCAAGATGATCCACTGGTTTTAAGAGTGCCCCATTAATGAAAGTTGTTTCCATCTTTAGCTTGATAATACTTGTCAAATTATCCCTGAGGAGGTTACTTAACTCCTTCTCATTCAAGGAACAAAGAAACTGATCCTTGCACCCCATCCACTGGTTAAAGAGAGAAGTTTCCCTTAGGAGATAATAAAGATATTTTCTCTCCAATAAAAGGTGCTGGCTCCATCTGCTGTCAATCTACAGTATGGCTAGTAAATGCTTTGTTTTACTGTGTAGGCAGGCAATGTAAACACAATTTAGTATATGTAAACTGCATGGTAAATTTGATTTTCATTTTTGCACCTGTCCAGTGTTCAGCTTAATGTTCAGCTGTCAGGAGAAAAAAAAACACAGTAAAAGCCTCCCAAATGTTTTTTGCTGAAATGGCTCCTCTTTAAACTGCACTCATCTCGCTGTGTTTAACATTATTCAAATTGTTTTCAATTGCTATAATTATGGGGCACCATTTCCAAAAGCTTCTCTTTTCCATTTGCATTTTTATCAGGCTATTACCTGAGCCAGAAAAGTGGGGCCATGAAATCCTTACATGTTGTGTAATCTTTCCCAAATTCTACCATAAAACCGTTTTTATGAAAAGAAAATTAACATTTTGATTTAGTTATGTGAAACACTTATGTCAGAACAACAAATAATTTATATATAAAGCTCCAAAACATGTCATAGGAAATGGTACATTTTATAATAAATTATCACTGTATGATCCAAACAAAACTGGAAATCTAAGCTGCTGTCTTGACTACGGTTACTGACAATAATCTCCTGACACTGCAGAGCCTCCATTGTGCCTCTAGGGGGCACTATGACCACATGTATTCATTGATAGATATTTAACATACAGTATAGTAGACACCTGCTCAGGGTTTGGATGAAAAATGACCGAGAAATCAAAGTGCTGCCCAGCAGTGGAGCAAAAAGTGGAGCAGCAATAATGAAAGGTGGTGATGTGACCCACATACACACCTGTACAGTGCACTTAAATAAAACCAGACATACACATTTTGAAGCACACACCATACTGAGACAATTTAGATGGGCACACACGCACACACACACTGAAGAATAGTAACGAACAGCAGGCGGCTCGTTGCGATCCCTTCTCACTTTCCTGTCCTTTCTGAGGACATTGTTAGAGCGCTGTCACACTGTGAGACACTCACTCCCATTTTGATTTGAGAATTTCTTTCATTTTCTTTCATCCTTCATAGCGAGGTGACAAAATGCCACAGTGAGCCCAGAGTGACCTGAAAAAGTCAGTTGTATTAGCAGCCATGTATATTGGGTTTCCAAAAATGGAAACATATCCTGGAAAATAATTTTAGCTTAAAGTAACTCATGAAAAACACTGCTACAAAGCAGGGTGAATGCAATTAGCAGTATTTGTCTTGAAGGGGTTTTTAGCATGAGCACTTTGATATGCAAGTTTTAAAAGGAATATTTGACAGCAGAGCTCCAAAGAAACCAAACAATGTGTAAAACTGCAGGGAGACTAGTGAAAAAGGAACAAATATTTTAAAGATAAGGCTAGTGTATTATGAGCTCTATTTTGTTCTTATCATTGTCAACAAATCCCATGAAAAGTCCAAGACCAACAGGGTGTTAGTCCGTCTCTTAATGCTTTCCAACTTCCCTACTATGTTTGATCTCGGCTATGGTTTTTATTGAAAACTTTAACATGTATTTTCATTCACACTTTACTTTACAGTACAAATAATAATAAGACATAAGCTTGTATTAAATAAGACAAAAAAATTAAATAGTATGTTCTTTATTAGACAGTGTTAGACCCTTTATTAAATCCTTTTTAGACACCATTAGAGGGACACATTACAACAGAAATGTACTGTAAACTAAAGTGAAATCACAAATCTGCACCATCTTTGGCTGGTCCTAGAGCGGCCAAGAAAAATGTCTGCTTCTTTGATCAAATAACATTATCCGCCTACAGTGTTACAACAAGTCTGTGCTGTCAACCAGAGTCAAAATATACATATTTTGTATTAAGTTTACTGTACAGTTCTGTTGTAATATGTCCCTAATTTCACTCCAAGAAAGTGTTCAGTACTGTCTAATAAAGAACATATTATTTAAGGACTATTTTCAACAACGATTTCATTCACATTGGAATCTCTGGTAAGTAGAAGAAGAGCAGAAGGATGGAGCTCTATGGCACAGAGAAATAAGCAAAAAATATCAGGCTTTGACTACACAGACCATACTTGTCAGATCATTTTATTGCTGGGGTTGGTCTTTTCATGGATTAGGTTGTAGAGAAAAACATAAAGATTATTTCCAGCTTTATCCTTTAATTCGCACGTGGGAATAATCTCAAAAATAATGACTTCATGTCCAAAACACAGACAACTTCTTCAACACAAAGTATGGACATACAGTATATATAAGGAGTACAACCTACTGTCTTTGTTTGAGAGACATACTCAGGGATGTGTCTGAGTATATCACAGTATGGGACAGCTTTCATTTACTGGTGCATTGCAGGTAATTTTACATCCAGACAGTTAATGAAGGGTAATTAACATTAATAGCAATCTGCAATGTGAATTTCAACAAGGCGGCACAGAATTTCTTCTTCTGTGAATTTTTGATATACTTGTATTGATCCCTCAAGCAGGAAATCTTCTTTTCCCCCTGTCTAGTTTGGGATGCAGCACTAAAAACCCACTAAGTTGGTGCTGATTAAAAGGGTTGCAGGAGTGAGGATTTATTTAGGCTGCTGAAGGATGCTTCAACACATATGGCTACACAGGGGATCAAAACTCTGACATTCAGTTTGGAGACATCCTCGGTAACTGCCGGGCCAATCCCGCGGCTCTTCATTAAATCACCTACACAACAAATAAAAAGAACATTATCTGAGCCCGAGCAGTGACCATGCTCAGACTCCTGCTGGGGATGTTGGAAATAGAGGACCTGCTGCCACATTTCATTGCACCATCTCCTGCAGAAACAGCCTAGCTGTCTCCCTGACAGTGACATGAGGGATTCAGCTAATCTCCATCTTTGTTACAGATGATGCCATGGAGACCGAACTGTGAAAATTCTGTGCACAAATGACACCGGTGGATAACAGTAAAATATCACACCTGAGACTCTACGGCTCAATTACGCAGAGATTCTGGTGAGATGAATCAATTTGCTTGAACATAATTGAGGCTGGCAGACTGACAGAAATTGGGCATAAGACTCTGCCTTTTGTGGTAAATAATTCAAAGCTAGGGAATAGGTTCAAACACCACAAAAAAACCTGGTTAAATACAGTTGGCAGTTCCAGCAGCAACAATATGAAAGTCTTTCTCACGGGGGAGGAATGGCATTTATTGATTGCCAAACGTAAAAGAAGAGGTTAATTCAGCCCTGTATAATCACGTGCTCATTAACCTTTAGATCTGTTAGCCTTTATCTTTGAAGTGTTTGGTGTTGGATGCTGAGACCTGCCAGGTCTCCTTTCAACACTGATCAAACTGTTTTTCTGATCACTTGCGAACCCACAACAGCAGCAGGTGTTTGGAGGCCCTTCAAAAGGCCACAAGCAGGTGTGTGCGCGTGCTGTCAGTAGTGCAAAATTCACACTCTTACTCCCCTCCATCTCCACTCCTCAGCCCAACCTCAGCCAGCGAGAGCACCCAGGCAAATAGTGAGTAGTCAGTGTTGGACAAAAATAGAACTTGATGCCTTTGCATTCCCAAAGCCGTAAATGCACAGCTTTGTGCGCTTGTTAAAGGGTTTATGGAAGAGCTGTTTTCTTTATCAGCTGGTGACGGAATCGGCAAAAATTAGGTAATTTATCATTCCAATGAGACCAGCTCTCATTAGAGGGAAGCCTCCTCATTATGAGTGTGGTGTAAGCAATATGGGTGACAAATGTCACCTGAAATCATGTTCCATTCTCTACAGTAATTACCCCGAATTCACACTGCGTAGAAGGAGAGACGTGCTCTACATCTGAAGATTGTATTGTTTGGGTTCCAGACTATTTGAACCATTCAGACAGGACATAATATTATCCTTTAAAAGCTATGTGCATAAAGAAACAGTATAATAAACTCAGTAACCTGCTATAAACACTACACTCCTTCCAAATTAATTATACTAATATTTAATTTAATATATTCTCATTGTAACCATATTTATTCTCAGCCAAAGGACAGTAAAAGGACTGCATATTTTTGGCAGCCACTGGAAATAAAACACAGTTATCAAAGCTTTTAGATGCTTGATATAATTTTCAGTCAAACAGTTTTGCCACAGTACTGTCCTTAAAGCATGGAGTGATTGTGCATAGTAAGTACTTGAGCAAATAGAGGCCTGTGCATTGGCTTGATTTGAATAAGCATTGTGATTAAGTGGTTGTTCTGTACATGTAGTGGGCTGAGGGATGTGGACCAGTCAGCTCCCTGAGGGGGAGAGGAGGTTCAAGCCTTCCTGGCTCCTTCTGCACTCCCCCATTGGCTGTCGGCTCTCATCCATGTCCAGAGCTCCCTTAATTGCCTGATTTCCTGACCCCACGTTGAATACTTTGTACGCTGGGGGCTGGGGGTTATAATAATGACTTATAGTGACATGCATGGGGAAGAGTCGCTCCCTTGGCTATCACAACTCTCACTGACTGACTGTAGCCCCATTACAGACCTCTTGATTTAATACTTAAATTAAAACTTAATATTAGGCCGTACAAGTGTGTTTCTCACAGAAAATATGACACCAAAAACTTTCAAATGGAACGGATGCAAAATGAAGAGGGATTTTATTATTCCTCCTCAATTCAGATGAATGAAGAAACACAATTGGAAAACTTTGCCTAAAACTAAACCCGTCAAAAATGTTGCTTTTAAGAAGAACAGAGGCATGGATTAGACCATTATCACAGCACTGCTTAATAGTAATATTAAAGTGCTCAAATAATTAGTGTATTAGACCATTTCATAACACGCTACCTGAATAAGTAATTTTTATCTTTGTTTCAACATGTTTCTACAGTATCCCAAAACAGACAAACAAAACACTGGCTCTAGATACGACATTTCAAGTTTAGGTTCCCATGTGTAAGTGGAGGGTGACTAGGAGGTGTTTGCAATTTGCAAGCCCACCACTGGATGTCACTAAATCCTACACACTGGTTCTTTAAGTCATTTTTCAAACAAAAATACCAATCATTCCCTCATACTGGCATCTTAAAGGCAACAATTTGCTTGCTGCTATTAAGATAGTAAACTGGCTCTTTGGTTTTTCGCCATGTTAGCAGGGAGCTAGGAATGACAATGTCCGTCAGTCCGCCGCTTTAGTCCAGAATGAAGAATCTTGACAGCTATTTGATGGATTACTATGAAATCCTGTGCAAACATCCATCATGGCCTCAAGCGGATGATTCCTAATGACTTTGGTGACTTTTCTTCAAGCACCACCGTGAGTTGACTTTTTGATTCTTTATTGGAATATCAACAATCACTATGTAATTTTGTCCAATAAAAAAACATTTGTTGGTTTCAGCTTCTAAAATCTGAGGATTTGCTGCTTTTATTTCTTAATTGTAAACTGAATATCTTTGTGTTTTGAACTTACTGTTTGGACTGGATTGGACTATAAATTGGACAAAACAAATTGAGGATGCCACCTTGGTCTCTGGGAAAAGATAAGCTGATAAGCCATTAAATTGCTGTCAAGTAGAACCTATAAAACCATAAAAACCTAGAATGCACTTTTACTTTTGTGTTGATGTTCCCAAAGGCAAAGGAGGCGACATCTTGCTCAAAAATGCAATCCTGACAGTTGCTGAGCTTTGAAAGAGCACATAAGAGGGGGAACATGAAATATCTTTTAAGTCATGTCCTGCTCATCATGTTGAACAGTTTGTATGATACTGAATCAAGACTTTAAAGCACTTTAGATCTACAACAGTCAAGATACATGAAAACTCGTCATCTCGGGAGTTCTCTGTGCTCACACTGTGCTATTGTTCACCATTTATGAAATATCCATGCAGTGAGGAACCAGAGATGGTTGGATGCACTTGCTCATGGCTTTTGGATTGCAAAGGAAATCAACTGCTTATACTCACACATTCATTAGTGATACTCCTGCGAGCACACCAATAATCTATGAGATGGAACAAGAGAGCGAGAGACTCGGCTAGACATCAGTGTACAAATGTGACTCTGATGTAAAATTACAAGCTAAGAACTAATATAATCAATACATCATATCATTTGAACTAGTGACACTAATCAGCTGATTGTAGTCCAAATTCACTTATTCTGACCAGCCCCTAAAAGCAAAAGATAACTTTCCAAAAAGATTAAAGTTGGAGTGCACATTGCCTTCAATGAGAATTATTCTCCTTTGAACAATTGCAGACAAAAGGGTTGAGCTGTCAAACATTCACCAAAGATAATTTTTATAATGCAGAGACACCAAGTAGCTGGCCTATCACAGTCTATACACACTACAGAGGCAGCATGGGGGTGTCTATCATCTCAAAATAGATTCATCCAGTTGATCTTCTTAGTTGTTCTTCTTCTGAGGCTCATCCTCTGTCTCTGACAGATCTGTTCAGATTTTATGTGCCTTTTGTGATCTCTCAAGAAGCAACTCACTCTGAAATATTTACAGTACAGTTTGTGCATACACTATCAGTATTCTATCAGGAAACACATCACCTACTTAAAGGCAAAGTGCAACATTTTGGGAAACAAGCTTATTTGCTTTCTTGCCAGGCAAAATCATTACCACTTGAATGTGTGTGCAGTAAATATGAAGCTACTGCCAGGAGCTTAGCTTAGTGCAGCTACTGTAGCATAAACACTGGAAACGGGGGAAATAGCTCGTCTACCAAAGATAACAAAATTCCCCTTTCAGCACTTGTAAGAGCTCAGTATTTAATCCATACAAAAACTGAAGTTTTTATGAAGAGTTACATGGCAGACTATTCCTCAAGCTCAGTTTCTCCCGAGAGTCTCTCTTCACATAATCCTTCCAAATAATGCAATTTTTATTAAACATTGTCAATAGCATTGTGTCTGTCTTTTCCATAATTGTATTTTTTAGTTTCTGTCTGTGTCTAAAGACAGTGGCTGAACACACTAACACCATCCTAACCAAAGCTAGCAGCTAACATATTGTAGTGCAATTTTTTTTATTGTTTTACACACACACATACAAATACATATTAATACTACTACTACTACTAATAATAATAATAATAATGATGATAATGATGATGATAATGATAATGATAATGATAATGATAATGATAATAACAATAATAATAACAATAACAATAGCAATAATAATTGAAACAACTTGTCAGGATAGACCAGATGCATTAGCAGTTTTCCGAAGTCCTCCCTCATCACTCAGATTTAAGAAGCCACATGTAATGTGTTAATCAGTGAGCTTCCAAGGTGCTGGTAGGCACAGTTTATAACCATTAGACAGAGCCAGGCTAGCTGATTCTCCTTCCTTCAAGCTGTCATATTAAACTAACAGGCTGCTGGCTGTAGCTTCATCTACTGACATGCGAGTTGTATTTATCTTCTCATCTAGGTGTTGGCAAGAATTTGATGACATGCATTTCTCAAAATGTAGAACTATTCCTTTAATCCCAGGCTTTAGTTAGTGTCAAAGGCTGAAGATGCTTTGCCTCGGTGACAGAATATATCTGATCTTCCAGTGGTATCACCAAGCACAGTATCCTGGAGGCTTAATTGTACTTTTTCCCCCCTGCTGGTTTGCCTCTGGCTGTATCATCATAACCCCCACTCCTCCTCAACAAGAAAACAGTCCTGCTTCAATTCGATTACCAGGACCATCTATGGGATGATCAATTCTAGAAAAATGCTTCAATCAGGCACAAGGACCAACATGCCTAAAGCACCATATAAACAACAGGCTGAAAATAAGCTCAGGCTTGCAGTACCTTTTGAATTTACATGGTTATTACGGACTTTTAAGTGAGCAAACACTGGACCAAACAAGTGTTTACCAGAACTATTCTTTACACACCATGCATGACTGCCCCACTTTGTTTCTCCCTCGCCTTAGACAACAGAAACCCTCTCCAAATTAATCTCAGGCGTCATATGCTGAGCTATGGTTCTCTCCTCCACACCACACTGCTCTTACCTCGAAAAAGAAAGTGCCTGAGCAAAGAGTAGAGTAAAGGGTAAACAAGGACAGAGAGGATTAGCCTGGAAAATTGTGAAGGTTCAGGAGCAGATGGATTGATCGATGAGATTGCAGGTCTGCAAACTCTCAGTCACATAAAAATTATCAAAGAAATGCCTGTCAGACAAACAGTGAGCAAAATCAGAAGGTAGTGTGAGCAGATGTTGCATGACTGGAGAGAAAAGAGGATAATAATAGTGCATCATCAGAAGGAGATAGTCAAACTACACTTTAATATATTCATTTTCATCCACATTTTCCTTTACATTCCGGATCTGTAGGAAATCATGCACATGGGACACCTGATAAAAGTCAACAGTTGTAGAGCGAGAAGAACTGATAAAGTGCATGGCTTGTGGCTTGTGGCTTTGTGCATTTTTGCTACCAGCAAAGTCTGGTATCTGGACCGTATGTAATCCGGGCCTGCCTGCTGGTACAGTAAAGTGATGCTGTGTGGTGCAACACAGCAGTCAATGTCAGTGGGTGCATTTGTTATTTTTAAATACTTTGTGTGTCACTTTATCATTAAAACAGTTACAGTAAAAAAAAATAACACTACAATTTATGTGAGAGACCCAAACATGTAAACAGCTTGCAGTTTGATGCAAATAAGGGCATCAAATCTCTCTGAGAAATCAACTATACAGCTAATACCCTACAGAATTATTTCTTCCATTTATGCATGAGAGAGAAATCCCTTTACATTCTGCTGTGAATCTTACTTTGACATTAGGAACTACGTTTGAATAAGGATTTGCCTTTTTTACACTGACGCAAGTTCAAATCCAAATTAGATCTGAATAAAACTTGTCATTACCTATCCAGAAACACTGAACACTGGACCAATGTCTGCAGCAACATAGTTTAACACATGCATGAATTTAATAGAAACTGGACACAATCAGCTGCTAAAAATGTCCACTTCATTGGAACATTTGTTCCTCTTGTTTCTTAACAATTGGGAGCAAGTATCAGGTTTAAAACAAACATGAAGAATTAGTCATCATCTCTTAACTGCCAGCCTCTGGACAACATGAGTCACTAATGCTGATGAGATATATTTGCTCAGAGTTTACAATATGTTTACTGCCCTATGTTCTGATTTGTTGGTGGAAAAATGACTCACTTTGCTCACTAATGAGTAATGAAAGCTTTGATGTCTCTATTTTTTTCTGATTATGTGAAGGACTGTGAGATGATTTATGTATTATGTATACGTTTTAAATTTAACTCCTGTCTATAGGCTTTTACATCTATTTGCTGATCAGTGTCCATAAAAAAAGTCTTGAAAAAGTATTTTCTAAAATCTTGCAGTACAAGAAACATTCATCATTTCAATCAATATTTGAAACACACAGCTTTGTACAATCGCTCAGTTAACCAGCCAAAGTGGAAAATGTGATCTGTTCCATCAAATAAATCTTAAAGCAGCACTAAATGTTTTTGCCCAGTTGAGGGCAGAAGAACAAACTGTTAACAGAACACTGACATCTCACAAATGAAGAAGGAAGCCAACTGAGGAGTGGAGCCGCTGTCTCTATTTTGACTGCAGTTTGGGCTCATTATGTGAACTTTTACTTCAAGCTGACATAAGTAGAGAACAGGTCAGTTTTAGTCCCACTTTACACATTACTTTATGCTGTTCACAAGGTTCATTACTAGAAGGTAGGTCAGCTCGATCTATGTGAATTATTCACATTAAAATACCCTTCAAGTGACTGAGTGGGTAGACTGGTAAACCAAACTTAATTCTAAAAGCGGTTGTTTTATATTAGGGTCATTTTTCAGAGTAAAATCTTTAGTTACACCATCACTGAGACTGTTTTATGATTCACTTTGATCTACTGGCACAGTTGGCACACATGTAATTTGCTCAGCAACATCATTAACTAACCTGTAATGAGGTGTTTGCCACAGATTGTACACTTACTGACTGGCCAGGCACTACAGTGCTCATTAACAACATAAACAAAGCTTTCAAGATGTGTTGTGTTCATGTGTGAACCATCAAAAGTGGAGTTGGCCTCTATTAAATATATATTCTCAATTACATAATTTTTTTTAGAAATAATTTATTGCGGAGGAGAACTTCTTGTGTTTTTTTGGAAGTTGGGGTAGCTCAAGCACTGCATGGCTCTCATCACAGCCTGATCATTCAGATGATATGCATTAGTCCGTTTGATTGTCTATGTTCAAAGAAGAAAATTAAAACATTATTTCACCAGACGAGAGAGTGCTTCCTGGATTTTGTATTTGAGAAGACATACTATTCTACTATCATATCCTCACAACTTCACAGTTTTTTTTATGGTAACCATGTTAGCAAACATTTTCCTATTTACATTTGGAGTTTTATTTCTGGCGTCCTCACTCTATTCTCTTAGCTCAATTTTGGGCTCCACCAACTCCCGAGTGAAATATCCCATCTGACTGCACTATGTTTGCTAGCTAGCTACAGAGTGTTTTTTTTTAAATTGAAAACGAGGTTGGTGAGTGCTGAAAGGGTAACAACGGGATGACCATGGATAAAATTTTATCCGTGGCCACCATTCACTGCCATTGTACTGGATGAGGCTGCTACCCTGTTTTCTGCTGAAACTCCAGGATTGTTTTGTGAACTGAAGATCTGCACCTATCATCACATTGGCATAGTGGTGAGTACATATTGAGTGGGTTATCATGTAAAGTGGAGTATCCTTTTAAAGAAGATACCAGTATCCTTCAATAAAGTCCAATAGATCATAATTTTTGGGGGGGAAGTTGTTGTAAACTGCCATCCTGCAGGAATGCATTTTTTTGCTTTTTCCAATGGTCAGAAAAAATCCAACACATTACAGAAAAAATACTATAAGATCACAGCCCTGGTTGAAAGGTTACTTTAAGTGTGCACACCACTTTGTATTTTCTTTAAAAAAAATAATAACTGGACCAAAAACATGTCTTTCTCACCTCTGAGTCAAACATAAACAGCCCAGTAGAACAGACATTAGTTTGCTAGTTTGTTACAAGGTTGACAACCTTGATGTTCCTCTTGTTATCTCAGCAAAATGTGCCTGCATGTTTGGTGCATTGTTTTGGTGGGAGGGGCTTAGCGAAGATGCCAGGTTTTGCATTGTGTGTGTTCCAGTCTCCTACTGCAGCTTTAAACTGCTGACAAGGAAGCAGTGTGACCGATGCCTGTAGGTTAGTGCTGGATTCTGTAGCATCTCAGCCCTCGATGCACTGAGAAGGTCGCCTGTCGGTCATGCACCAGGGCTCTCAGCCCTGCAGATTGCTCTGAGAATATAGAATACGAAAGGCAATATCAATACAGGGGCTTAACGTGGTGGTGATGGGATATGCAAAACTGGAAGACAGAGTAAAGGAAACTTACATTTTCTGAGAATTTAATATGACTGAAAAATGTAAATGGAGAGGGGAAAGACTGCTCTAACAAATAGGAGAGGAGGCACATGGATACAAAGGCAGGGCCCAACTTTTTATAACTAGGTCACTTTTCTCCCAAAGCAATGCTAAAACTACAGGACTGAGATAGAGATAGAGCTGACTTTTGTTTCTTTTTTTACCCTCCACACTTTCACTCATGACACTTGGCACAGATGCAAGTGTAAAGAATGTAGTCGTACCTCTTTTTTGGTCCAGTTTTCTTCTGTTATATTAATGACGTCTGTACTTGCTGTTCAACTGCTCTGAGCAGAGACCGTGGACACAAAATTACACACTTTAAGCAAGATTTAAACTAGCTAATAGTTATCGAGGACTTGTGTTTGTGTGTAGTGCCACGGGCTGCCGTCAATACTCATCCTCTCCTAGATGCCCATATAGAGCCTCCTAATTACTTGCACAACCCCACTTACACTTTGCTCTCCCTGTTCCTGAGTACTGCTCCTCTGTGGCCATACACAGACAATGATGTGCAGCAGACTCTGGATTAATTACGCAGAGGTAGGAGTCATCACTTCACAACTTCTAATTAACAGCAGATAAAAGGAGTGAGGAGGAGAAAGGACCGACAGCAGGACAGGATTTGACATTAAACTGGCAGGATTTCTATTACAAGGAAGAGTGAGCACTGGGAACGGAGCACTACAGCTATAATTCAGTTAGCGCTATTGTCTGTGGGTGAGAAACACAAACACTAACAAAACCAACCAGTTATCACATATATTAAATAATGTACACAGATGCTCCACACATTCATGCATGCAAAATATGTATGCTTTTCATTAGACAAAGCATCCCTGTGCAAGAAATACCAAAGGAAATATCCAGCTGTGAAGACTGAATCTTTTTCACAGCACTGTTTCCACTGAATTGGCAGTCTCATCCACCCTTCTCTCCCTGGAAATCTCCGTCACTTTGGATGACACTGAGAGCAAAGACAAGCGGCTGACAGAGACAAGACAGAAGGTTTTCTCCTTCAAAGTGGTATAGCTGATTTGCAGCTCCTCCAGTCCACTGCGGGCACAAGTGGGACTTCAGGAGCAGGTGTGTGATGATCTATGCATCCTTCTCAATTATAGATGTGATGTTACGTAACAGAAGCTGCTTCTACTGTACTGGAGATGGTAAAAATGCCTAAAATACACTTGTTCAAAGAAGCTTTGCTTGCATTACTTGGACAGAACATGAAACTTGAGTTGTTCAGCTCAAAACACAGTGGGGAGATTATTTAAAGATAATCCCAAAATCAGAAATACATGTTTTTCCTCGGTCTGTAGTGCTGTTTATCCGTCTAGAATGTTGCAAAATTTATCGGCTATGGAGATTTCAGCCTTCTCTCAAATATAATGGAACTAGATGGCACTCAAATTGTGGTGCTCAAAACACCAAAAAAACAGAAAATACCAATGTCTTTTTCCAGAAATCATGACCCAGTTACTCAAGATAATCTACAGACCTTGTTGTGAAAAGTTTAATATAGGAACTTCTTTCTTTCTAGTAGCAAGAAAGTAGTTCTGGTAGATTCAACTGCATAAAGAAAGTAGTTCGGCTAGACTATAAAATTTGTTTCTTTGAGTACCTCAAACTGTGTGCCATTTAGTTGGATTATATTGGAGAGAAGGCAGGCATCTCCATGGACACTATCTCCAAAACACAGTAAGTCACCCCGAAAACTATCTGGATAAATAACATTACAGGTAAGAGGACAAATATGTTGTTTGTTTGTTTTGTTTTTTTGATTTTTTGGATGAACTGTCCCTTTAAGGACCAATAGTCCAGCTGTATAAAACTGCAAAAATGCTCTCCAAAACACAAAAGATCACAATTAATCTTCAAATATGTTGAACAAAATCCTGTTAAATTCCTTCTTGGTACTTCACTAAATCTATATTTACTTTGTTTAAGCCCACAAAACCCCTTCAGAAAAGTCTCTTGTGCTGAATTGTGTTTGTTCCTTTCATTGCTGTCTTTCGGTCCCTTTGGTCGACTGAGACTGAGAGCTGAAGCAGGATAATTTGCTGTTCAGTACTCGTGCTCCGTACTGCAGAGATGATACCTCAGCTCCTCTGGTGACGGGGAAGACTCCACAGTTATTGATACATAAATACCAAGTGCCAAATGAGCTGTATATATGAAAAATCCCGTTAAGACAACATGTCAGATGTTGGCAGGAGTACCATATGGATTTGATAAGTACCCAAAACTCAAACGTGTCCCACCGTCATATAACCCATTTACATAAAATATTAAATCATGATGATCAAGTCCACTGGGTGTATGATTTTTTTAGTATGTTATGCATATCACTAAAACATGTAGCAGTGTTTTAAAAATGTATGAATAAAGAAAGAAAAACATTATGGAGCTGGAACTCAGTAGGGTATTGAATTGTTTACCTAAATACTGAACCGTTGTTGTCTCCATTTGTTTTTTGCCTTTTTACTCCATCTTTGTGGATGCATGTTACCATGTGCGTTTATATAGATATATGATATATGATGTTGCCCCTTGACTGAGCATCAGCCTACATGATAAGACTTGTGCCTGGTCCGTGTGTGCAGTCGCTTGGCTTGAAAAAGGCCTACAGATGTGCAGGAAGTTGATCGGATAGAGGTTGGATAGGTTTCACTTCCACTCTAATACACACCGTGATCGTTTCACAACACACAGAACAAAAGGATAAAACATTTGTTTCTACCCACTGACTAAATACATTTATCTCTGTGTGGCTGCGACAAATGAAATGCCATCATTGTCTCATTAAGCACCATTTACACGTAATCAGATAAATAATGGCAAGCCTGCAGATTTTAAAGAACATTTCCTCCACTTACACTGTTGTAGATATTATAGATCACTCTGACATGAACAGAACATGTTCAAACTTCTTGTGGATTCTACTTCAGAACAACAGCTCTCCTATGTGAGTAAAAGTGCAATCTGTACCCTTCACTCACAATTGAACATCTAATGGCTGCACTGTGCATTCTGGTTCACTAGCACAGCCAGAAAAACAACTGTGGATGTGCAACAGAAAATCTGGGTGTGTCACATCTAGTTTTCTCTACAACACAGAGTACAATAGACTGATCTTCACAAAAATTCAACCATCCACTACTCTCCAATAGCTTGCCTACAACATAGCCTTTACACTCTGTAAAAAGTGCTTGAATCATTTCATGTCCATTTTAAACATTACAGTGCAGTCATTTTTACATAGTCCTATCAAATAAAACAAAATGGGGCCACAATAGAATAGATAACCACTCACAATCTACACAGCATTCCCCCAAATGACATTTACATGAAGCCAGACTGTGCTACTTGACAGCTTAAGGGGAAGACGGCGTGGCTTGGCCTTAAATGATTCAATTATTTCATTAGCCCAAAGTCTCTGTAGGTTCCCTTTCAAATGTCAGCAACAAGAGGCTATTTAGGCTTTTAGATGTTGGCCACCAATGCGTGTTGCTATGCATCAATGCAAAAAGTTAAAGGTAGAATCGGATTTCTCCAAGCTGTTCATAAACACAACAGAAAGATGAGGGCAGAGGGCAGAGTCTCTGCAGATACAGCCAACACCACACTCTTGTAGTGGGTCATAAATTATGATTGAAAGATTGTATTTACATGAGTCTATACATTTTTTTTAGTAAAATGTTGCATATCATGCCTTTAAAGAGCAAGCTCTGTTTCGTTTTGATAAACTAGCAGCTAGAGTGTTCTTGCATTACCTGCATGCGTTGCATTGCTGATTACACTGCTGCTCTCCCATGATGCTCACTGGGATCATAGGCCAATGGCTACTTGTGCATGTATCAGTTTATAAGAATTGACAAAAATAGATACAAATCAATTATTATAATTACAACCTCATTTTCAAAAAAGTTAGTACATTGTGTAAAGTATAAATAAAAACAGAATGCAATGATTTTTAAAAACCTTTCATACTCAGTACAAACATAAAACAATATAATGGTAAACGACCAAACTAGATCCATATTATAAACAAGGTCATTTAATTAGAGGCAGGACATTTCTCAAAAAAGTACCTAATTTACCTACTACCCTTGATTTCCTCTGTAACAATATAATTTCAAACATAGATGGATGATTAACAAAGAATTTGGGCAGGTACTTCCCTCCTTTCTCAACAATGATCCTGTTTTTACTGTCAAATAAAAAATTATCATTACATAAAGAACAAAACCTTTTATCCCTCTCCAGAAAATTGCAGTTCTATGGTGATGCACCGACGCACCAGACATATTACTGACCTGACCGACCAATCATAGCGAATTAGGGGCAGTGACACAATTTCTTGTTGTAGTTGGTCGCTAAACACCCATGAATTGGTTTGGCTTTTCCTCAAATGACAAACGCAAACAAAAGTAATTTGCAAAGTTTGCACAGAGACGGTTCGCACATCGGATGGAAACACGACAAACTTGTTCAATCACTTGAAGAGAAAGCACCCTAAACAGTATGCTGAGAGCCAAATCTTTAATAATCAGGTTATAGACATGACGAACACGTCACATCCACAGCAGAAAATGTTCCTCTTGTCGTGTTTTTTTCAACTGAAGGCCACATTATATATATCCATATCATTCATGAATGTAAATTAAACGAGACGAACAGAGGAGGGAGAGGCTGATGATCGAGTCTTGAAGGTAACCCCAGACCCGTGACCGATCTTACGAATCAACGGCATCGCCCGCGATGCCTGAGGATATATTTTACATAATCGCGCATATTTCTGGAATGCCGATAGATAGAAACTTACTTTCTTCTTTGGCGAAAAGGGGACATCTCAGCCTT
>JAJHUR010104696.1:0-11169 GCA_027495735.1 Lutjanus campechanus | reverse complement strand
TTTGAATTAATATTTTGTGTCAAATTATTTATTTTTTATAGTACGTAGCCATGTAATAAGCAGGGTAATGTACAGTCAGCATGTCATCATTGAAAAATCAACCCTGACTGGGTGCTGAGAAAACTCCCACCATCCTTTCTCACACTTCAACCCCACCCATCCCCCTCTTTAGCATTGCACACCTCGGAGAATACTCATGCCCATGCATTAGGGGGAGCAGGGGTCAGGGGGCCCGGGCAGGGTTTGCGGGGGAGATGCAGAAAAAGGGAGAGAGAGAGAGGCGAGAACCACGTTACCTGACAGATAATGTTATCATAGTAAGCCAATGCACGGGCATGAGGGACGTTAGGAGGGGTGTCGCACAGTTTCCTTACATTTGGGTGGGAGCCCTCAGCGATGGTGGACAGCGAGAAATTATCATTGTGCTGCTCCGATGTAGGCCGGTACTTACTGCTGGGTGTCGGAAGATGGAGGGGGGGGATGACAGAGGGGATGGGGGGAGAGGATGAGTGAAAGGTGGAGGAAAATAAAAACAATGTAGGGAAGAAGAAGAGGAGAGAAGAGTTTGAGAGAAAGGAAGTCAGAGTTTAAGAACAGGTGAGGTTGCAGAAGTAAAGAAATTGCAGAAAGATGAGGAGGAGAGAGAAAAGGTGTAGAGAGGAGCAAAAGAGGAGGAGGTGGGAGGTGAAAATGAAAAAGCAAGAGAAGAATGAAGGACATTTAAGAGAACAAGGTGAAAGAGGACGATTTGGAGGTGCAGATAATGAAAAAGAGTTTTGGAAAGATAACAAGAGGACAAGGGAGTTGGAGGATTTGAAAAGCGTCCAGGAGGAGGAAAAGGAAGACGAAGGAAGGGAGGACAAGATGGGGGTGACGTGACATTTGCAGACGATGATCCACAAGGTGAGAGAAGCAGGAGGAAAGACATTTGAGCAAATCCACAAGGAGGAGAAAGAAGAAGAGACGGAGAAGATAAATGGAGAGAGACAGTGGAACAAAATGGAACAAAAGGGGCAAGAGAAAGGGGACAAATTTAGGAAAAGAGATTACATTGTTGAAGGAAAAAACAGACAGGAGGGATCGTCAGAGGAAAAAGAAAGGAGGGGGGAGAAAAAAGCAAGAAAGCAGCATTAGTTAGACAGCAGGTTTACGTCTTCTGTTTGTCCACCGGCAAACAGAAAAAAACAGAGACACAAATAACAATCTGTGATGCAACAAACTGAGAATACAATGCTTTTATTTTTGACCATCAGATGCTTCTTATAGAGGCTCACATTTGACCCACTATTGTCTTACTGTGACTAATAGAGAGAGAACAGTAGAGACAAAAAGTCTGTTTCTATTTTAAACCAGACACAGGTTTTGAGAGAAACTAACCTCATGCTTTTCTCATTAATCTCACTGTTTTGAGAGTACATGGGACATCAATGATACCTTGCAAAGCCCTGTGATATATAATTATGTAACATCTGTCCAGGGACTGCAAATGCCAATTGTCTTTGTGAGCAGAACGTCAACAATTTTTGTTCAATCAAAAAGCATTTGACACTGATTGAGGCAAATTATCTGTTCTCCAAAGACCATTGATGGCTTTCATTGCAGGGAAAAGTTGTTGTGCAACAATAATTTTCTGCCACCTCTTTTTAGTCAGTATTTTCAGTTAATGGAAAGATCTATTACATGACACACAAAAAACAAAAAGCAACCCAACTCTGTTTTTGCAGTGTAACAGGAAACATACAGTATGTGTGCTCAGGAAATAAGACATATTTCCCAAAATGTCACACTATTTCTTTAAATTGGCTATGAGAGTTTGTCAGAGAAAATTTAAGGCCTGCTAGACTTGGATGAAGAGATGTGTGTGTGATGGTATCTAAGGAGTTTTTCCAGCAGTTACTACCCAGTTTGCTGCTTCCTGTTTGGTGTTGGACAGACGCACCTTCCAATATCTTTTATCATAACGTCTAAATGAGAAAAAGACTGACTTAAGACAATTTTTTGCCATGGTGACACTAACAGAATCAGAATGACTGATACTGGTCTTGATTTGTCCAAGTGATTGAAAACCAACCAGAATGCAGTAACATTTGTGGTTTGATTCCAAGAGAATCATGTCCCACCAGGAACGTTCCAGAAGAGGAGCATTTTTCACGCCTTATTTTATTGACTTGCTCAGATTTGGTCATTGATTTTTGCACGTCCAGCATGGGTAAGTAGGCCATGTATTTAAATAGTTAGTTTTTTGTCTGTTTTTATGATCTGAAATCTGTGCTCCACTTCTTTGTCTCAGTACTCGGTACAGTGACAATAAAGTTGAATCTAATCAAATGAAACAATCCAGAAACCCAAAATTGAATGAATATATTAAATTTGTTAGCAAACAGTTACATATTTACACATCCGGCAGGCTGACATTTTGAAAATTGTCTGGATTCTCCTGTGTTCGACTTCCTGCCCGCTCAATCTGCTCCGTGCAGCTTGATGTGGCATCCGTCAAAATTAGACTTGGTACGAGAGCTACTTCTGGGACACGCTGCAGCGCTTCTGGTGGAATCATAAGCATTGTCTACAATGGGCGCAAACACATAATTGGTGGCCGCGACATAGCCGTGCTCAGCGAAGCCATTAGCCCATCTTACGTAGTTTTCAACCTGTAAGTTTAAACAGCCAGATAACTGAGGATGCAACAGCACACCTTTGTTTCCCCAAGTCTAGTAGTGGGGTGAAGCTGCTCTGCTTGTTCCACCGCTCAGACATCTTTGGATGTATCCCTAAACCTGCAAAAATCCACCCAATAATAGCAGAATCACATAATTATCTGAAAGAAATGTTAAAATACCTCTGCTAAAATGTTTAACCTTCAGGTTGTGTGCTGCAGAGAAACAGAGAAACATCTCCTCATTCTGCTCAGCACAGTGACGCACTGGAGACACACGGATGATTTCTGTCAGTCGCCGTCTGCTCTGATCAGCCGGACAGACTCATGAAAACTTGGTGTACCACTTGAAAACAGACGCAGATAAACACAAACTTTGCCTTCATCTCGTCAGGGAAGCAGCAAACTCCGGGAGTTCCCCCTTGACTGAGTCAGACTGAACTCTTTGAATTTCGTCCTCTTTCTTCTCCGTCGTCTCAGACTTCTCAAAGGGAGGAGATGTTTGTCTCAGAGACCGAATGGAACAATAACTTTGATAAGAGTGTCACAGATTTGTCTCCTCTCTCGCTCTCAAATCTTCCCTCTCATATGTATGAAACGGCTGTCATTTGCCCTCACCCATATAAACCTTTACTCAGAACATTTTAGGATACCAAAAGGCATCAGCCGCCCTCGCTGTGCTTCTCTGTCTCATCTCTCCACCCCCCACACCCCCACCCGTCATATCTATAGTTAAAGAGGCCGTGATCTACTTCCTCCTCCCGTCTCTCTGATCTTCATGCGAGCTTCCATATTTATATTTCATGAACGCTGTGACGGGACAATCAAAGACGACGGAGGGAGAAATCTGTTTTCCCATCACAACTTCTCAAACTCCAACACCACAAACCAGCTTTGGACCTCTCACTCTGCCGTCTTTTTGTGGACACAAAGTCAGGGTAAAGTTCAACCCCGAGAAAACGTAGCAAAACATTTATTTAAACGGAAACGGTAGTTGTTCAACAAACTACCTGCAGTGCATTGCCTCTTTAATACGGCAGAGTTTATACGCACATGGCTGCTGTTCTGACACACCCACCAAATGAGAGGCTCAAACCCTGCTGTACATCGTTTCATGGTGTTTTCAAGAAACATGCTGTTCACCTGGAAACTGTAGCAAAACCGCGCATATTGTTTTCAAAAATTGAATGTGCCCGAGGTCGCGTTCAGATTGACTTGCGCCCTAAAAGGAGTCAGTCTAACAATGCGGGGGATCGCTAGGAGCTGTGGCAAAACAACTGCAGAAAAAACTGAACCAGGATCAACAATTGCTGCAATGACATCATCTACTTATGTGCTGCAGTGGCCGATCTAATACATGCAAGCACACATTCCTAATACTCCTCATACTTTGTAACGTGAACACCATATTTCTACTGTTTACCTCATAATCGTTGCCACGGAAGATAAAACAGTTGCTGCTGTGATTTCTAGAGTTTTGAAATCCCGTCTGCTGTCAAACTATTGTGCAGTGATTCGGCGTTTGATAAACCTTCAAACGTATTATTCTTTTCCTCTAAGTAGACGGCCTAGATCGTACTTTACTGTTTCGCTGGCCACCCCAAAGTGCAGACCCATGTGTTGCTTTAACGCAGGGCTGTTTTCGGTCTGAATTAGGGATGCACGATATTGGATTTTTGCCAATATCCAGTGTTTTTCAACTTATTTTGGCAGCAACACTTGTCACTTGTCGTGACTTAACTTATTATTACACCTAACTCTTAATATGATGGCTCACTGGCAGATGCAGACATAAAATAAAAATGCCTGTGAAAATGTACACTTTCACTGGGCAAACGGTCATAATGATCAGGATGACGGCTCTTAAGTTGGGCAATTAAATTTATAGTGTTCAAGGAATGCAGTTTGGCTCCTTTTCGCATGACAGACGCTGACATTGCATGCACATAATTAAAGCATCACCTCATCCGCCTGTCACGTCAGCAGAAATGCTCTTTTCAGGCCGATATTTCAATTTTAAATCCTTTATCGCTCAATATTGATGAAGCGCCAATATTTGCATCCCTGGTGTGAATCAATGCATGTGTGCTCAGTTCCACAACGACTGAGGTAAAACAGAACCATGCATCCACATGGTTTAACAATTTTAACAAAGCCAGTGTGTGTGTGCACATTTCTCAATTTTATGCACCCGTAGAGCAACAAAGTCCACAGAGGGAGGTCGGGCTGGTTGGACGGAACAACGGGAGACTGCAGTTTGTTTCCAACCGACAGTCAATGTTGGTTTCTCATGACAACGATTGTTGCCTAACCTTAACCACACACGTTATTGTTGTAACCATGACAACAAAGGTCCCCTAATAGTCATTTGAACCCAAACCACAATGTTTTTTTAAAAGAAAAAAACAAAACCATGTATTTATTAGATCGTTAACCATGATGAGGATGTCGTCATGTCAACAGGGGCATCGGATCAGCAAACAAATGTTGTCGTTTAGTTTGAAGGACTTGATTAAACCCAAAGGAGCGTATCGTTCATTGCCGTAACTTTAACAGATAGATGACACAGATTCTGAAAAGTCTAAAACAACAAGGACGCACTTCGTCTTCTCTTCTCTCTCTCGTTCCTTCTTTCTGTCTCCATCTTTGACCAGGATGTTGGTCTGATCTCGACTGCGGCAGAGAAACACTGCGACTGCAATTACCCACAGCAGATGGGGGAGTGTGGGAGTCTCATGTATTCATGAGCCTTGTCAGCAGTGCAAACACACACACACACAGACACATGCATACACACACACACACAAACACACACACGCTCCTCTGAATGTGTCACGCTGAGCTTTTTTTCTCTGCAAGCACGCTCTCTTATTCCTTTTTCCCTCTCCTTCTCTTTCACTTTCTCTTTCCTCCTCTCCTCTCCTGCAACAGTTTCTCCTTCACTCCCTCCTCCTCCTCTTCCTCCTCCTCTCCTGCTTCATCCTGCCCTCCTTTTTACTCCTCTTATCTGCCACCTTCCTCCTCCTCATCCTTGCTCCTCTTCTATTTCTTTTAGCCGACCACTTGATGAGGCTGTGTTGTCTCTTTCATGCTGCACCCTGCCGCTGCACACACACACACACACACACACACACACCCCTCAGGTCGCACAGCTGTATGTAGGTCAACCCCGCCTCCCCCTGCTCCTCCCTCCCTCCCCCCCTCCTGTTCAGACTGCCCTACTTTCAGCTGGATCCAGAGTACCAATGACATCACCCCTTTTCTCCCTTTAATTTTTTGCGAGCTCGCGCTGAGGCTGCTACTGACTGCGCCACTTTTCCTCCTCGCCATCATCTTCATCATCCATAATCTGCTCCGCCATGACTGGCATGATAACCTTCCACCGTCCAGCTAAAAATAGACCCTGTAGCGTGGGATCTGGCGCTGAGGATTCGGTCCTTTGGTTCGCATTTGCATCCGCGGCGCTCGATCGCCGGGCTGCTGCTCATCCATGACAGCTCTGTTGCTAGGGAGATAGCCGCTAAAACACCGGCGCTGGCAGAGCAGTGCCGAACCACCTACCCTTCCAACCCCTACCCCCCCCCTCCTTTTTTGTATTCAATCCAGTCCTTCAATCTGTCTGTCGGTCTCCTTCTCTCCTTCAGTTTGTATTCAGTCCACCTCCCTCTGATGCTCGTTTTCTCTCCACACGTTTCACACTAAAACTGAGGGGTTTTCAGGGTTCTTCAATGGTTCCCTGGTCAATGTGACAGTATTAGAATATTTTATCATACACATGATTGTTGATTAACAGTTTTTAACCTTTTTGCTGATCATCATGTAATGTCTGCTGTAATACCCAGTCATGAACCGTTTGATAAAAGCATGATTCAGCTCCTTTAATTTTAAGATGAGGCTCCAAAGATGAAAAATATTTCATATTTCAAATACGAAAAGAAAAATCTGAATAGACTTGGTAATCAAGTTTTGGATTTTCATGTTTCCAAATTTCTCCATCCAAAAATATCTCCATCTTCTAAGGTCTTTTATGTCTATTTGCACGAGTCGAGGTGACACTGAAACAGTGTTACTGTATTTGAAATTTTAACTCAAAATCACCCAGAAAATGAGTTGAGATGAGGTGGAGATTTTGTACAGTGCATCATGTGAATCCCTGCAGGGCTTCCTGATGCCACTATACGAAGAACACTAAATATTACTTGAAAACACTGCATATAGACAGAATATACAATGTAAACTATTTTTTCCTGAATATCTCTCATGCACAACACCATGTAATATAATTACTGTATGAATCAAATTCAAACACACTGTAATACAGTACAGTACTGTATATAAAACATAGCTGACTGTAGTTTTGCTGTTGCATCTCACTGGCACATTTTTGGCAGTTTGCCATAGCTTTTAGGAGGATAGATTTTTCATTCAGAGAAAATTTCTTTCTTTTTCCCGTCATGATTTCAATCTATAGCAGCAGCAGCAGCCTCAGGTAGCAGCCAGATGCAGTTGGTTACCAAGAGGCAAAGTATCATTAAAGTATAAAAAGAAATAGAATCACCATAGTTTCCATTTTTTTTCCTATGTTGTCAAGTATGAAAAGACTCAAAATTAACCCTGTAACTGGACTACTTGTTTACTGTATGCAAATTATTTAAACAGCATTTCTATAGGAATGATTCTGTCTCAATCTTTTTGATCCATGTCAGTGGCTGATCACTGTAACCGTAATGATCAGTGAGCGGTTTCCACTGTAAATGATTTTGAAGTATGTCTAACTTTGTTGACTGGTTCTATGTAGCATCATTAACATCATATTCAGAGCCATATCAGCTTGGTGTTATAAGAAACATTGGCTACATGAGATTTAGAGGATTGCTAACAGTCCAATGTCATAGCATTTCAGTTTGATACTGTACAAAATGTGAGTATTATATCTAAATGTGCTGTATTTACCTTGTGTACACTCACTGGCCACTTTATTAGGTGCACTTGTATCATCTAATGTGATCCAAAATGACTGTTCAGCCCTAAAATTGATGTCATGCTGCGCTGCATTATATTCAGAGGTGCTTCAAACGATGAGCACCTCCTAACATAATGTAGTCCAGTACAACACCTCATTTAACAATGTAAAATACACTCGCTGCCTCCAGTCATTTCAATGAGGGGAAGGCGGCAGAGGGGAAGTGGTTTCGATCATTGCAGAAGGGGTAAGAAAGCACCTGGGTTTGGACAACCAAATAGAAGGGGGCTGGTATTGTGGGGCATAGCAGGTCAGAAAGAAGCCACCATGGAGGAGCTGATAATGCTGTGTCTGGGTCCCCAGAACTGTATGTGGTGCTAAAGGACAGACAGAAGAGAAATTGCACCTGGGACAACATTTCCACCAAACTAGGCGAGTGGACCGAAAAGTTGCAAAAGGACACCTGCAGAGTGTCTAACTTGCAATTAGGGCTGGTATTGTTCAAAAATTTTCAATACCTGTACCAATACCAGTGCTCTTAAACTGATACCGATACCAACTTCACTAGCATGGACTGTATGGAGCTGGTAGCTGTAGCTGTAGCTGTGGTAGTGAGCCAATCACACATTGCATCAAATCAAAGAACACTTGTGGTGATTGGCTTCGAGCAAAACTATAAAAATAGTCTGTCTTTTCTAGATCTGGGTGCAAAAATGATTGAATGCAGGTAATCGTTATTTCGGTCGAGTACCGATACCCAGTCCTACTTGCAATATAACATCTATTTGCATCAGGCAAAACTGGTTTCACCTGATGAGGGTCTAGCGCCAAAACGTTGCAAGTCAGACAGTGTGCGGAAGTCCTTTTGCAACTTCTTCGGGTGGGTTGTACCAACACTATGACCTTCAATGAAGCGCCTGCTTGTCATCGCAGCCTTGGTGCACAGCCTTATCCTTAGCGTTAGCTTTAGCCACCACAGTCCTGTCAGGGAGGTTTCCGTGCAGTGGTGTGAAAGGGCCTTAATAAACATTCATTACATTTACATTTCCAACAAAATATCCAAATTTATAAGCTTATACAGCAAATGATAACTAAGGCAGAAATATGGCAGAGCTATTGAGCTGTACTGAATTGCAATATACTGTGCAAGTGAGCCCACTGTATGTTTACTGGCTTTATGTGCACAAATGCATAAATGAACTCTTGAGGAAGTGACAGAGGGAGCAGGAGAGGAATCAGCATGGGGAGTGAACTGGAGCTGAATAAATTTAAACCTTTATGCTAATTAATTTCTCTATTTTTCTTGTTTTCTCTGCCTCCCTTTACTGTATATGTAACATGTAAGATGTAACATGTTTTTAGAGCAGAATAACGAGGTCCTGGTCCTTCACAGAACCCTTTTTCCTGAGAGTGCACACTGGCTTCTCTTCCCGCCACCTCCTTCATTTGCTCTGTCATCTGGTTTTCTGCCGGCTGCTCACCATCAGCTCTCCATGCTGCTCCTCCCACCTCCTCCCTCCTTCCTCCTCTCCTCCTGCATTCCTTCATTGTCTTCTCCACTTGTTCGCATTAAATCGCTTCCTATTCCAGCAGATCTATCCTACCCCCTCCTCCTCCTCCATCAGACTGTCCTTGTCTCTTTCTCTTTTTCTTTGTCGCCCATCCCCCCCAGATCCCCATCCTCCTCTGTCTCACAGACCCTCCTCATCCTCCTCCACCTCCTCTTCCTCTCATTCCTTATTCTCCTCCTCCTGGATCTGTGTTTTTTCCTTTAGATCCTTTTCGCTGCCTCAAACTCAAACATCAGATGATTCAACTTGCATCTGTGTATAAATGTGTTTCACGTGTTCAATGTTAAAATCAATTTATTAATATGATTAACTTCACTGATCAGAAGGAAACAGGTCATTACAGCAACAGTGATCATAGATATAAGGATCAAACCGTGGAAATAAATCTGATTCTTTTTTACTTGCGTGTTGGTAATGAGATTGGTTCAGACAAACTAAATTGTCTCTGAATGCTGTGATTGTAGTCGTGTATTTGTTGAATAATTAAAAAGTAGGCTCGGCCGCTGTCATATGTCCTCTTGTGCCTGAGTCATTCCTGATTCTTGAGTCATTCCTGCCTGAAAATGTAACTGTGAGAAGAAGTTACTGTTCTGAAAAAATAATCCCTGTGTTCAGAAAACAAAAGCCTCCGTCTTTCTCACACATTTTGTTGTTTTAGGTTTAAATCTGAAGTATTATCTTTATATAATACTTTGCTGTGAACGCCTTACATTTTACAAAAAGTGTTCAAGCTTCTTCCGTCAGCTCTGTGACAGTCATTTGTTTTTAAACTATAAATATATTGTTTTAAAAAGTATATGGTGTGGTCCACACCACAACTCTAACAACAGCAACAGTGGTGAACGTTGGGATCAGTTTTCATGAATAAAAACACTGACAACAAATCCATTAATTATTGTGGTAGATAAATTACTCATTAAACACTTATATGATGTAATATTGGGCTGCAAATTACACATAGAGCCCCCCAGCATTTTATCTAAGAAATACTGACAAAACGGTCTTTGGGATCTCTGAAGTTCATTTGGTCCTGATGGATGTTTGATCGTTGACAATCGCCAAGATACCATCAAACAGATAATGAGCCTTGGGAAAGTATGAATAGCATTTGTCTTCCCTCATGACAGAGTGTTGGATTCTCCTAACTGCTCTCATCTTTGAAGTTTTCTGTGATCTGCTTCTGGTTTTCTTTTGTTTCTCTGTGCAACGTGCAATGTTCATCTGTGTGGATTATAGTTGTGGTTATTGCTCTTGGTGTGGACCCTTTAACACATATTAAAAAGGAACAAATACTCAATTAAAGGTGAGCGATTCTGGAGAAAGATGGTAAAGATGGTTTTATACAGCACTTTTCTAGTCAGAGCACCGTACATTACACCTCATATTCGCCCAGCCGACCAGCAACCAGCATTTTGGGGTTCAGTATCTTGCCCGAGGACACTTTGACATGCAGACTGGAGGAGCCTGGAGATTAGTGGACGACTCGTTTTTCCTTTCTGAGCCACAGCCCCTACGATCAAGACAGCTGACAACTGACTCTCATTCCCAGGTTGGTCTGAGCCACCAAACCAAAACGTCCATATTTGACAACTTGGGAATGAGACTCAACGATCAGTCAATCTTTCTGAAGAATCACTGACTCCACCTTTAAGATTCAATTATAAATGTAAAATTCAAAGAAGATTTTCAAGAATTAACCAGTGGTTTGTCAGCCAAAAGCAATCTACAGCTATCCAAACTGAGATACTGTGTTTTAGCGGTTCTAAACCTTGGGGTCGGGACTCCCAAGGGGTCCCAAGATACATCTGAAAAGGTCACAAGATCACTAAAAGTTTAAAAAAGAAACAAATATATTCCTGTTACACAAAATTAGTTTGATCGTTTTCTGACTCTTCTCTAAAATTGGCTTTTTTTCGTGAAATACTGGATACTTTCCCATCAGATCATTAACAGATGGGTCCATCATTTTTGTCTCATTC
>JAJHUR010104693.1:0-10911 GCA_027495735.1 Lutjanus campechanus | reverse complement strand
ATTACAAAACGTGAAACACTTTAACAAATCTTGAGACAAATTTACATTTTGGAAAACATTTTAACATATCATAAAACAAAATTACATTACCATAACACATTTACAAGTTCTGAAACAAATTTACATTTCGGAAAACAAATTAACAAGTCACGAAACACTTTTACAAACGCCGAAACAAATTTACAAGTGGCGAAACAAATTAACAAATACATTCAAACCGGAAAGGGAATGTCCTAAATGCGGCTTGAACCGGAAGTGGGAACGGGAGCGGGCCAATTCGACTTGTTGATGCTGTCAGTGGACGGAGATGGACAGCGACCGAGTGATGTTTTGTGGACAAGTGCATACAATATTTTAATGAGGGCCACTCGTACGCTGTAATCGTGAACATTATGTCATTTTTACGCGGTGTACACATCAGCGTTCACCAGATTCATCACACATTCACATTTACTAAGGATTTTTATGTCGCATTTCATATCTATTGCGGCGAAAATTATTGTATAAGCAAGCACTACAGAACAGACACCTATGAAAACACCAATTTAATAAATTATATATTTTCAGCGCTCTGCACCAGGAGCCACTCAAACTCTTATATTACTCAAATACATACTTTTAAACAGCGGCGATCTAACGCAGATCATACTGTCAAAATACGCAAAATAATTGCAAACAAGTAGAGTACAAGATAAATGGGTAGATTTTACAACACAGTACTGAGGGCATGGACTATTGGACTATGGTTATTTTCCTACCATTTGTGTTGTACAGTAAAATACAGATGCACTGATCTGCGTTAGATCGCCGCTGTTTAAAAGTACGTCTTTGTCATCATGTGCAGTATGGGGCTGTGATGTAGTGGTCTATTTGGCCGCAAACGCCGTTAATGAGCACGTTTGGGTTATTTTTCAAGATAAACTAAAGGGAACCAGTTGCTTTAGATGAGCTAAAGCAAAATAGCAGGTTTACCGCTAAGGAAGAGTGTGAGTGGCGCATGGTGCAGGGCGCTGCATTGAGAGACGTTATTACTTTAGCTCAGGTGAGATCAAGCCCAGCCCTGCGCTATCTTGAAAATATAATTTATTAAGCAGGTGTTTTCATCGGTGTCTGTTTTGTAGTGCTTGCTTATACAATAATTTTCGCCGCAGTAGATATGAAATGCGACATGAAAATCCCGAGTAAATGTGATGTGTGATGAATCTGGTGACAGGAGCACACACAGCTGCTGAACACACACACACACACACCGACGGTAACCAGTTAAATTGAAAACCAGAAGGGCTACAACACCGGCTTCATTCAGTTTGTTTTTCATTGACCTCACGCTGATGTGTACACCGCGTAAAAATGACATCATGTTCACGATTACAGCGTACGAGTGGCCCTCATTAAAATATTGTATGCACTTGTCCACAAAACATCACTCGGTCGCTGTCCATCTCCGTCCACTGACAGCATCAACAAGTCGAATTGGCCCGCTCCCGTTCCCACTTCCGGTTCAAGCCGAATTTAGGACATTCCCTTTCCGGTTTGAATATATTTGTTAATTTGTTTCGGCACTTGTAAATTTGTTTCGGCGTTTGTAAAAGTGTTTCGCGACTTGTTAATTTGTTTTCCGAAATGTAAATTTGTTTCAGAACTTGTAAATGTGTTATGGTAATGTAATTTTGTTTTATGATATGTTAAAATGTTTTCCAAAATGTAAATTTGTCTCAAGATTTGTTAAAGTGTTTCACGTTTTGTAATGTTGGTTTGCACCTCCCGGCCACCGTACCTCTGTCCTCCATCGACCTGGAAGTCGCTTCCCACCATGAAGGATCTTCCAACTCCTTAAATGCACCTGGAGGACATGAGGAGAGAGGAGAGAGGAGACTTCTGGAAGAGCTCAGAGTGAGGATATACCAGAGTACTGTAAAAACAAAAGTCAAGTCAAGTCAAGTCAAATTTTATTTATATAGCACCAATTCACAACAAAGTTGTCTCAAGACACTTAACATATAGAGTAGAATAGAATAGAAATACTTTATTAATCCCCAAGGGGAAATTCATTATTCATTCATCATTTGTCTAGACCACATTCAATAATTAATTATATTTACATACAACAATTGAAACAATTCCCCCATGAGCAAGCACTGCATTGCAAGCACAGAGACTTCAAAATTGGTGTCATGTGGGCTCTCTTTCTGGGCCTAGTGAGCATGCGTGCAGCTGAGTTCTGCAGCAGCTGTAGTTGTGCAATACTTTTTTGGGGGAGACCAGAAAGAAGAGCGTTACAGTAATCACTCCTACAGGTGATAAAAGCATGAATTAAAGTCTCTGCGTTGGCTAGAGAGAGAAACTGGCGTACTTTGGCAATGTTTTTTTAAATGATAAAATGCCTTTTTTGCAACATCCCTGATGTGGGGTCCAAAGGTGAGGTCAGGATCAAATATTACACCAAGACTTTTCACTGTTTGACAGGGATTAAAAGATGCAGATAGAAGTTTGACGTTCAGTTTCTCTCTCTGTACCTCTGGGCCGACAACTAAGATCTGTGTTTTGTCCTGGTTGAGCTGCAGAAAATTGCTTGCCATCCAGGACTCAATATCTAAAATACATTTAAAAAGGGTGTCTATTTGCACCGGGTCATCAGGAGACACGGCTATATACAGCTGTGTGTCGTCCGCATAACTGTGGAAGTTGATGCCGTGTCTCCTGATGACCTCTCCTAAAGGTAACATATAAAGGTTAAAAAGTACGGGGCCTAAAATTGATCCCTGGGGGACACCACAATTCATGTCATAAAAGCCTGATGAACATTCGCCAATATTTACGCAAAATTTTCTGTCAGAAAGATAACACTTAAACCAGTTAAAAACAGTGCCAGAGATGCCAACAACATGGTGAAGTCTGTTTAAAAGAATTGTATGGTCTACAGTGTCGAATGCTGCACTCAGATCCAGTAACACTAGAACAGATAGCATTTTTGCATCCATGTTGGACCTGAGGTCATTTACAATTTTGACAAGGGCAGTCTCTGTACTGTGATGTTTTCTAAAACCAGACTGATAAATTTCTAAAATGTTATTGGAATTCATAAAATCATTCAACTGGTTAAAAACTATCCTCTCTAAAATCTTACTCAAAAATGGCAAATTAGATACTGGTCTGTAATTGTCAAGTACAGCTGTGTCAAAATTACTTCTCTTCAGTGTGGGTCTAACAACAGCAGTCTTAAAAGCAGCTGGAAAGACACGAGTCTGAAGAGAATAATTTAAAATGTTTAAGAGATCATGATTAAAAGAGCTAAAAATATTTTTAAAAAGGGATGTTGGAATTGGGTCTAGGAGGCAAGTCGCTGGTCTTAATTGTGAGACGGCCCTCTCAAGCATTACAGCATCAGCCACGACAAACTTCTCCAGTGTTTCCTCATTTAAAAGCAAAAATTCTGATGAGCTAAAATGTGTCATATGAGACTGATCGAAGTTTGATCGGATAAAATCTATCTTATCTCTGAAATGGGCTGCAAAATCTTCACAAGATAAGCTTGTATCATGAGATTGGTTAAAAACAGGATTGATTAAATGGTCGATGGTGGAAAAAAGGACTTTAGGGTTATTTTGATTGTCAGTGATTAGTTTTGAGAGATGAGCTTTTCTTGCCTGTTTAATTGCCTTGTTGTAATTTCTCATTTTCTCTTGGTAAATTTGTAAGTTTATTATTAGGTTGGTTTTCCTCCATTTTCTTTCTGCCATCTGGCATTCTCGTTTTAATTTTAGTATGTCTGTATTTCTCCAGGGTGGGAGTGGGTTTGTTCTGATTTTCTTTAGTTTAACAGGTGCCACTTTGTCAAGTGTTGAACTGAGTTTACTGTTAAAATGGTCTACAATAGAATCACAGGAGGACGGTAGAATATATGGAGGAATGTCTTGTAAGAGGTTAATAAAAATTTGCAGCCACTTCAGAAGTAAGACAGCGCTTCCTAACAGCTCTGTTATTTCCTGGTGTTTAAGATCATTTATATTAAAAAAGACACAGTAGTGATCGGACAAGCCCACATCCACAACAGACGACACACTGACTGATAACCCATAAGTTATAACAAGGTCCAGAGTATGTCCTCTGTTGTGGGTGGGCTGTGTAACATGCAACATGAAATTCATACAATTAATAACATTTAAAAATTCTAAGCTAAAAGAGTCTGACGGATTGTCGGTGTGTATGTTAAAATCCCCTAAAATAATGACTTGATTATATTTCGAGTGGATGATGGAGAGCAATTCTGCAAATTCTGTTATAAAGGCAGTGCATCGTTTTGGTGGCCTATATACTGTTAAGCAAAGTATGGTGGGACTGCTAAAAACAAAAGCATGGTGCTCGAAAGATGTGTATTCATCAAATAATACATCCTTAAAAGCAAGTGAGTTTAAAAGAATAGTAGCAGTCCCACCCCCTCTTTTACCTTTTCTGTAGGAGTAGGAAAATCCATAGTTTGGGGGGGGGGGGGCTTCATTGAGGGATGCAGGTCCATCGGATCCAAGCCAGGTTTCCGTTGAAAACATGCAGTCAATGTTTCTTTCTAAGATGAGTTCATTAATAAGAAAAGTCTTGTTGGAAAGAGATCTGATGTTTAGAAGTGCCATGTTCAAAGTCCTATGCGCAGTGAGGGAGGGTAGAGCGGAAGCTGTATGTGTTTGTATTGAAATGAGATTGTCAGAATTGATGCCAGACCTCAGTTTAACTTGGTGGTGATTAGTGTGGAATCTGTCTGAGACGATGACTGGGATTGGAGAATTTGTGGGGGGATTGCAGGGTCCATGTCCACTTGAGTTTATTGTCCTGTTAAAAGTGGAGCTAAAATAATATGGACTGGGACCGGAGGAGCGAAATATTGATAACTGGGGGCTGGGGAGGAGGACTGTTGTGGACGTAGAGGGGGAAAAATCCTGTGAAGGACGGTTGTAGCAGGTGGACAGTCAGTCTCTTACACATGGAGCATATCTTATTGCACGGCGAATGTTTGCCATCAGCATCTGGCTGCCCAACCGGTTTGGATGGGCCCCGTCGCGTCTATAAAACAAGGGCCGGTTCCAAAATAAGTTAAAATTATCAATAAAAACAAAATTAAAAGTCCTGCAGGTGTGCTGTAGCCAGGTGTTCAAGTAGAGGAGTCTGCTAAACTGCCAGCCTCTGTGAGAGTGGATTGGGAGAGGCCTGCTGATAAAAACCGACTTTCCAGTGTTGCTTAAAAATCTAAAAAGGGCATTAAAATCCTTTTTAGTCAGCTCAGACTGCTGTCGAGAGGCATCGTTGCATCCCACATGGACCAGGATCCGGGTTACAGAGGATGGGAGTGAGCACAGCAGACCAGGCAGTTTTTCTAGGATGACTGGTACTGTGGCTCCAGGGAAACAGTGTGTGGTGGCATTAAAAAACCAGACATTCCTCATTATTGAATCTCCCACTATCAACGTAGTAGGAGAAAAGAGGGGACGAGGAGATGAGAGCCGAGGGGTCTCCTGGTTGGGTGACACTCGGTCCACGCTGTGCGTCTGGGCAGGCCGGAGCGGTAAGGACGCAGCGTCGGGCCTGGGAGTAAGATGCTCATCCGGCTCCGGACAAGTTGGAGCAGGGCCACCAGAGCGTTGGAGCACGGCCTCTTGCAAAATCCTACGTCGGGCAGAGGACGTCGTGGAGTGGGGAGCAGGTCGTTGAGGATCCGCAGTAGAGCTTCCCGATGCCTGAGGAGGGGACGACGTGGAGCGGGGAGCAGGCCGCTTGGGATCCGCTGTGAAGCTTCCTGACGTCTGAGCGGTTGCTGACACCCGATCGCTGTCAGGTAAAAGCGGGGGGAAATTTTAGATGTCAAGAGGCGGTGGTTTCAGACCCAGCTCCTGACGAAGAGTAACCGCTGCTGGAGGTACGTCAGTCGAGTGGACCGGATTTTCATCTGCAGCCAATGCCGCATATCGGTTAGAGAGACTCAGGCGAGGAGCGCCTTTCAAGTCTCTCACCCAGCCACGGACCAGCACCTCAGACCAGGGCTCATCATGGTTGGGTGTGGAGCAGGAGGAGGGCCGTGGGTCGCTGGGTGGGTCCCATACGGCGGTGTGATGGAGGGCTGCGCTGAGTGAGGATAACTTTTGGGACTGGGCAACCGCCACTTCCACGAAGCTTGTCAGGAGGGTGTCCTTCTTAAGCTCATCAGAGAGTCGTCTGATGTCATCCTTAAGGTCAGCAATTTTTTTATTTGCAGAACGCTGTCCGTGCAGGGCATAGCTTGCATTTTGTAGTCTATAGTTTTGTAGTACCGCACAGGCTGCTGCGCTGTCAGCCGGCGAAAGTCTCACGCGCTGTCGAGAACGCCGGCAGCGAGGTGATGGGCACTTCAAAACTTATGTTTTAGGCATCCGATCACCAGCGAAAAGGATCTGGTCATAGAAGATTGTTAGAAAGCAACTGTGGTCCAAGTGAAAGTATTTAAAGGTCGGTTAAAAATAGGCTAAAAACAGGTTAAAAGTCGGAGATCCGGAAGAGCACAGACAGGTAACAGCAGGTAACAACAGATGCTGACCCACTGCCCATATCACTGAAAATCCAGTCCACGTTTACCTTGTGACCTTGCTTGCAGTCGGTACCTGCAGCGTGTGTGTACCTTTGAAGCACACAGAGCCGAATAGAACAGCAACGTGAACGGGTGGATGAAGAATGGATATAAGAAAGTTTTTCAAGAAAGTAAGTATTCATCACTGCTGGTAGTAACAGTTAGTTAGCTCCAGCCCCCAGCTTACAGCAGAAAGTCCCATGTAATTAATAAACCAGATGCTCCATGTTTGACAAATAAAAACCTGGCTTGCACACTATAGACCATCTCTGCGCACATCTTACCTTTGTTGTTTTGCAGTCAAAAGTTACATTCCAGCTCTAAAAGAACGCTGCTACTTAGCTAGGTAGTTAGTCTGAAATGCATTGTGAAGGTCCTGGTTGTTTATAGAGTTAAGTGTGCACTCTTTTTACCATATACTATCTTTGGGGTGACTTCCTTCTGGAGCATCAGCTGTGTTTTTCACTTTACGCATGGATCAGTACAGGAGCTGAGCTCATTCATGTATGATTATTGTAGTGTATTCAATATAAGAGCTGCAGTACTCGGTATGTTCCCTAGGTGGCACTGTAGCTTGGTGGTGTTGTTACTGTGTTGTTGTGAGACCAGAGAATAAAAAAAGAACTAAGTTGATCACCAGACATGGCGTCGTCCACAATATATATTACATGGTGTCAGAGTAAAACTCGAGAAAAATAGAGGAAAAGAGAAAGAAATGGAGCAGATGAAACCCCCGACCTCACTAAGTCTAGAAGGAAATCTAGCGGAAAATTGGAGGATCTGGATCCAGAGGTTTGAACTTTTTCTTGTCGCCAGCGGAATTAATGAAAAGTCTGACGAAGTGAAAAGAGCCACGTAACTGCATGTGGCCGGTGACAAAGCAATTAAGGTATTTAATACGTTTGACTTCGATGAAGACGTGGATGACTACGACGTTTTGAAAGAGCTGTTTCGCCGACATTGTGAGCCACGGAAAAATGTAACATATTTAAGACATTTATTCTTCACACGAGTACAAGGAAAATCTGAAAGTATTGACGCATATGTGACTGATTTGAAGAATAAGGCAAGAGACTGTGAGTTTGAGCATCTCGCAGACTCACTGATTCAGGATCGAATCGTGTGTGGCATCACGAATGATCAAGTCAGAGGACGACTACTAAGAGAACCTGACCTCACGCTAAACAAAGCAATAGACATTTGTAGAGCCAGTGAGCTAACTCAGACTCAGCTTAAAAGTCTACATGAAGAGGCTGAAATTCCGGTTCACAAAGTCACCAAGCAAAAACACCACGACAAACAGAAAGATAATGGTGCCACATCACAGAGTACAAAGATGAAAAATCAAGGAAACTGCACTAGATGTGGATACAGACATGAGCCAAGGAAATGCCCTGCCTACGGACAAGTGTGCAAAGCCTGCCACAGGAAAAATCACTATGCAAAAATGTGTAATTCAAGAAGACACACAGATAACCATAAAGTGCAACAGATAAACAAGGCAGAGGCCGATGATGAAGAATTCTTTATTGGCTCAATCCAAGCAGAAAAACATGACCACCCAGTCTCACAGATCAATACTGTGGATGCAAAGAAAGAAAAGTGGCAAGAAAATCTGATTGTCAACAAGAAAGTTCTGAAAGTCAGGCTGGATACGGGAGCTGACTGTAACGTCATTTCCTTGAGTGACCTCAGAAAGCTGAGATTGGACAAAAAGGTGAGCAAATCACATTCCAAGCTTGTAGCATATGCAGGTCACAAAATCCAAGCTAAAGGAAAAATCATGTTGACATGTCAGTACAAAGATAAAAAGTATGATGTGGAATTTGAAGTAATAAAGAACAAGGCACCTGCAATTCTGGGAGGACAGTCATGTGAAGAAATGGGTCTTGTCAAAAGACTACATGTACTTAAAACAGAGAGTGACATTCTTAGTGAATATGAGGACTTGTTCACTGGATTAGGCTGCATACCAGGAGTGCACCACATCAAGACAGATCCAGATGTTGCTCCAGTTGTTCATGCACCCAGGAAAGTTCCTGTCGCACTAAAAGACAAGATTGAAACAGAACTGAAAAGAATGGAAAGTTTGGGGGTGATAACCAAACAAACTGAACCCACAGATTGGGTAAACAGTATGGTGACTGTAACAAAACCTAACAAAGTTCGGATCTGTATTGACCCACAAGACCTCAATACAGCCATTAAGAGAGAACATCATCCACTGCGCACAATAGAAGAAGTGGTAGCTGAAATGCCAAATGCCAAATTCTTTTCAGTTTTAGATGCAAATCATGGATTTTGGCAAATCCAACTAGATGAAGAAAGCTCTCACCTGTGTACCTTCAATACACCATTTGGTAGATATCGATTTAACAGGCTTCCATTTGGTATATCATCAGCACCAGAGGTGTTCCAGAGGTGCATAGCCAGACACCTAGAAGGGCTAGAGGGTGTAGTCAATGTAATAGATGATATTCTAGTTTGGGGAGAGAGCATAGAGCAGCATGACAGTCGTTTGAGGCAACTGCTAGACCGCCTCAGAAGCATAAATCTGAAACTGAACAAAAGTAAGTGTAAAATAAGAATGACTGAAATCACTTACATTGGACATGTGCTCAGTGAGGAAGGGCTCAAGCCAGATCCTGAAAAGATCAGAGCCATTCAAGACATGCCTGCACCAGAGGATAAAGCTGCGCTTCAGAGGTTCACTGGGTTACTACAATACCTCTCCAAGTTAATCCCTAACCTCTCAGACATAAGCGCCCCTCTGAGGAAGCTGGAAGGAAATGTGGAATGGCACTGGGGAACAGAACAACAACAAAGTTTTGACAAACTAAAAGTTCTCGTCAGCCAAGCACCAGTACTCAAGTACTATGATGTCGACAAGCCAGTTACATTATCTGTTGATGCAAGCTCTGAGGGCTTGGGAGCTGTGCTACTTCAAGAGGGACATCCAGTGGCATATGGCTCCAGAGCATTAACTGACTGTCAAAAACGTTACGCCCAAATTGAGAAAGAATTGCTTGCTATTGTATTCGGCTGTGAGAAGTTTCACCAATATCTATATGGAAGACATGTACATGTAGAAAGTGATCATAAACCACTGGAAGTGATATTCAAAAAATCCCTTCTCAGCGCCCCAGCCAGACTACAAAGAATGCTCTTGAGGTTACAAAAGTACAGTCTTGAAGTCAAATACAAACCAGGCAAGGAAATGCATATCGCTGATGCTCTAAGCAGAGTGTTTCTGAAAGAACAAAATGAGAAACTTCTTGATGAGGAGCTGGAAGTTAACTTTGTCAACCAGCAACTTCCAGTATCAGAGGACAAGTTGCAGGAATTCAGAAAGGCCACGGCAAGAAGATGCAGAGTTGGGACTGGTCGCAAATGCAATTCTGAAAGGATGGCCAGATAAACAGAGACAGCTTCCAGACAAAATCAAACAATACTGGACATTTAGAGAAGAACTGTGTTATGTTGATGGACTCATATTCAAGAACTCAAGGTTAGTAGTTCCACACACACTGAGAAGTGAAATGCTCAGAAAAATCCACGAGTCACACATGGGTATAGTTAAGTGTAAAGAGAGAGCCCGTGATGTACTGTATTGGCCAGGCATGGCAAAACAGATAGAGGAAGTTGTGGCTCATTGTGCTGTATGCAATGCACACAAAAACGAGAATCCTAAAGAGCCACTCGTGTCACATGCAGTGCCTGAGAGAGCATGGGCAAAGATAGGTGTGGATTTGTTTCATTTCAATGATGCAGAGTTTTTATTGTGTGTGGATTATTTTTCAAAGTTTCCAGAGATTGTCAAGCTGAGTGGAACCTCAAGCAAACATATAATCATTGCACTCAAGTCTATCTTTGCAAGGTATGGTGTGCCAGATGAGTTATTCTCAGATAATGGTAGACAGCTGGTGAGCCAGGAGATGGTGGACTTCAGCACTGACTGGGGTTTCAAACACACCACCTCCAGTCCGACGTTTCCACAGTGGAATGGGCAAGTTGAGAGAGCTGTTCAGACAGTAAAAAACCTGCTGAGAAAAGCACAGGACAGCTCTGGAGACCCATACTTGGCCCTGCTGGAATACCAGAACATGCCACTGAGCGGAGTTGGCCTCCTCCCCGTGCGCACTCATCACGTTTCACCGTTGCTGGAAATATTCAGCACACTCCTCAGCAGAAATACCAAGTTAGCAGGAGAATAAGTTCATAAGAGTACGATAGCAGAGAAAATGCAGCCTAAAATACCACTTCCAGCGTTACTTGTAGCGGCTCACCCTGCTAAACAGGGAAAGAAAAGAAAGCCAGAGGCA
>JAJHUR010104691.1:1475-13809 GCA_027495735.1 Lutjanus campechanus | reverse complement strand
TTTTTTATGAATATAAGTTGGTGTTCATACTGAGATCGGTTATTTCGAGCTTCTCTATCAACATTACACACAAGCAGAAAAGCACCAAGCATCACTGACGCCGTGGCATGTGTGTGTGTGTGTGCAGCGGGCAGCCTATCAGCGGGTACCGACCCGGGACTGGTCGGGAGTGTGTTTCTTTAAGAATGTAAGGTGGGTGAGCCCCTTTTCCTGACGCACGCCTGGTATGCAAACATAAATTTAGCAGCAACGTGTTTGCAGGGGGAACTAAATATCTGGAAGCGACCGTGAAGTGTCATGTCGTCTGCGGCAGTTCTTGGCTGACTTTTACCTTTTTTTTCTCTGTGTGTGTGTGTGTAAAGTGGAGCCGGAGCGCAGCGCGGAGAGCAGAGGACAGCAGAGAGACAGCAGACCTCTTTACTCCCCTCAGTGAGTGGACAGACCGGCGGGGGACAGACGGACAGGGAGCAGCAGCGGCAATCACTACTGTCTCTGCACACATTACAGTGAGTTTAATCAGCTGAGATGACAGGAGGCTGCTGGTGGACCGCTGGACTGCTGTTTGTCGCTGTTTGTGTGAAGGTAAGCTGCGCTGTGTGGGTTTGTTCACATCAACACACATTTTGATTCAGTCATTCATGTGAGAGGATGGCGCGTCACTTCAGCTTGACACAGATGCGTTTGTGAAGTTAATTTCACCTAAATCAACTAAATTTTTTACTTTTATTAAGTTTTACTGAGAAAGAAACGAGACAAATTGACCTGTCATCTGTTTCTAAAGGGAAAATCACTATTAAAACTCAACTGGGACCCAGGTGCTTTGGGTATGAATGACTTAAAAAATCATATTCATACTCTATTTATGACAGGATTGCTCTAATCCTACAGACGAATACAAAACTCATAATTAGCAATGATTTGCACATAAGCATAGCGCCCATCAGGAAACTCACTGAAATATATAATTAGTTTGGGCCTGACAATACTGGACTTTTAGGGCGAATGGTAATATTACGGAGTAAAAACAAATCATCCATTTAGTCTCAAATATGGCAATGAATCCTCATATATGGTTATTAAACACGTGTGACAAAGATTGTAGATTTTAACAGTAAACTTCATTGTACAAAATGACATCAGGTCCCTGAAGGAGTAAATTTTCACTGGTATTTTATACTTATTATACATAACTTTAAATATAATATGATATAATATAAGAAAAAGGACCAAACATACATAAAACACTGACTATAAAACTAATGTAATGATAATTTTCATAGTAGGCACATCAGACAACATGTATGTAGATACCAGTATAGGCCAGTGTTGGACAATCAATGTATATCTCATTTTGAGATGTGATTTTTTAGTGTTCATTCGTCCTCCTCTTCCTCACGTGATGCTGAAGCAGGTCCAAGGCTGCTGCACAGTGGATGCAATGAGGATCATTGTTATATCGGCTGAGAAGCTGCACTGATCTTGTTATAAGACCTCAACAAAAAGCATATATGACAATAATGTGGACAAATTTAGTGTGAAATTAGATAATTAATATGATTAATATATTACAAAGGACTGTGATATGATGCATATCATAATACAGGGGTCATGATTCAGTATACTGTGATAGATAGATTAATGCGATTTTAGGAAAACTGATGATATAAAGAGCACACCACCCTGTGCATTAAAGTTAAAAAAGTTTGCTTTCTTATGCAGTTGCAGCAGTGAACACAGATGACAATGCTGCTGTCCAGCAGTCGGGGGATTTAAACACAACACAAAATGAACCACTGCCACAAATCTAGCGCTTTTTTGAGAAACGATACAGTATGACAAAACATAATATCCATGTTTTCTTACCCTGCTAACACTACGACCTTATAAAGTTGAGTCACAACTTTGTTTTGCCTTGCAAAGTTATGTCACACCTGAAATTTAATAGGGGAGAGCATGGGTTATCTGAAAGGTCAAACCTTATCAGCCCTGCGTTGAACAAACTTTTCTAAAAAAAAAGTGCACTCAATTTACACTGATCACTACTGAAATACTTGTGCATGTTATCTCCTAAAGGCCTGTCGTGCACATGGTGCATCATTCAATCACGCCGACTTGTGCAAAAGCCGACACATGCTGCATGACGGCGGCGCGGCGAGAGCTGAGTTTTAAGTGGAGCACAAAGCAGTTGTTTGACCTGCAGACAGATTTTAGGTCTCAAAACAGAAGAGGGCGGGATGCCACCGTGTCAGCATGTGTAAATGACCTCGACAGGTGCTAATGGCACTTCAAGGTGATTTGGGCTTCAGACACCCTGGCTGCCATGTAGCCCAGCTGAGCACGTCCACGCTGTAATCAGCGAATGTCTGTGACAGAGGGAGCGCTTGAGGTTTTGCAACTCTTTCCAGGCCACTGTCCAGTGCTGGCCGGGTTGTGTTACAGTTTAAATATTGAGAGGAAAATCATAAAATGGCACATTAATGGACTTAATATGAGTATGAGTATCAGAAGCCGTTTACGTTTTCATGATTATTTGAATAGTATCGATGATTATCGGCAGACCGGTCTTTAAATTTTGGACAAAGCTGTGTGTTAAAGATGTTTGGAACATGTTTCAGTACCCCAGGAGGGTGTGTGTTTCATTCTCCCACATTCATCCGTTACGAAAGTGCATTATAAATGATTTTACTCGACCCAGCCAGCCATTCAGATCAGCATCCAGAATGTTTGAAGTGGTCTGCCCTCGCACTGATTTCTGTGTTACAACAAGTGGCTGAGGTTTGATTGTTTTCTGTCTCCGTCACACAGCGAGACTGAATAATGACTCAGTAGTTTTTTTTGCTCAAGTGGTCATGGCCAGGCTTTCCCATCTGCGCAGCATGAGTCAGCACTGGACATTTATCTGTTCACACACACCAGAGTGACCCAGTGCTTTGCTCCAGAGACCAGGGGATCAACAAGTGCTGCCTCCGGGGGTCTCCGCTGTGCAGTGGCCTTTTCTTTTCATCCTCGCTCTTAGGTCAAAGTCTCTGCGTTTCTATTTAACTGAAGAATGAGACTCTATATTTGTGTGTATGGCTGCTGGAAGTTGTGTGATTAGTGTGTGTGGGCCAAATGGCCTGTGGCTCCAACCCTAAATGGAATAGACCTTCCTTTGTGGGTGACATAATGACATACCTCGAGTGATTCTTGGAGGGTCTTGTTGCTCTCACTCTATTCCCTTGATTTGTGCAGCAAAGTGGAACCTTCCAGAAACAGTTTTTTTTTCTCCTTCATGCTGGATGGGGATTTGAAGGTGGCTTGTACCCGCTGGAGGCTGTGCCCTTAAAAGACACTCAAGCATCTCTCTGAGCACCAAGGTTTGTGCCCGTAAATAATGAGTTGGCACCAGCCAGGGCGACGGAGCACAGCAAATCTTGTTGTTTGCTTTAATTTTTGTTCTCTCTGGCATTTGCCTCTCTGAGCTTCTTTTTTTTTTCTTGCACTTTGAGGAGTTTTTTTTGTTAAAGTGTTAATTCTTTTCAATTTTTTGTTTGTCAATTTGTCAAATTTGGTCTTTAGCCAGTATTATATTTAACATGTCTGCCAGTGCACAAGTGTTTGTGAGGGTCCGGGTGATGTTAAATTCAGGGTTGTACTGATACAGTATCAGTATCAGCCTCCAGTTCTATGTAAAATGCTGGTATCGGTGTTGACAAGTACGTCAGTCGAAGCACTGATCCAATACCAAGTAATTTCTTAACCCTGAAATGGGACCCTGCTACTAAAACAGTAATATATATTTTTTAAATGCACTGGTCCTGTACTCATGTCCACTGATATGCAAAGTTCAGGTACTGGAATTGTATCAGGAAAGACAAAATGGTATTGGAACATCTGTAGTCAATTTCGTCACCAGAAGGTGTAGCTGGACAAGGTCATGCAGCCACTATGCCGATCCTGTAGATGCCGATTAACTGCACGTGTGGAATGCATCCTCCAAGCGGACATCAGTACGCAGTATAAACAGAGCTACTTCACTTCCGTGGTGTCCGTAGCTGTCTATGTACGCTTACTTTTTGGGTGTTTTAATAGAGCCTTCACTCATGTACGCTCGGTATCGATTCTAATACTCAAGCTCAGGATATCAGCCTTACAAAATAGTCTCCCGACAAAAAGTGCAGAAAGTCTCTACATTCACAAATTTTCAAAAAATTTTCCTTGCTAGCTTAGCTAACGTTAGCTCGTGTGAACTAATTTCACTGTCAAACAACCACCATGGCTGATGACATGACTCAGGCAGAAATCATGTTTTACGGATGAGGGTAATACTGACTTTTTATTCATGTTACATTTATTTGCGGACTTCCTTCCTCACTCTCTGACGTATCCAGCGCACTAGTGGCTAGTACGAAATGCACTGTTAGCTTGAATAAATTCTAGATTTCTCTGGGTTTGACTATTGTTGGAGACATTTGGGATAGTATAAGTACACAACTCAACAAAATATGCCTGGTGCTTTTAGGCTTTTAATGCTGAAATGTTACATATTGTAACTTTAATTTTGAAATCTTAATCTTGTGTTTGCCAGTTTTTCAAATTTGGTAGGAAGTAGAGGAATGTCGGTGGGAGCCTTACCAATGTTAGATGAGAGTATGAGAGGAATAGAAAACTGTACTTGATGAAGATGGTGACATTTGGTCAGTCCGCTTCTTTAAGGTCAGTATCTACATCCCAGCTGACTGAGTCATTAAAGAGACGGAGATAAAACGTAACTAAAACAAACTGGGTGTGTGCTCCGTTTAATCTTCTTTCCAGCACAGATTCAGATGAATATGAGGTGAACCCTCTTAATATCATTGCTGCAAATAAAACACAGCAAATAAACAGACTGTGGCAATGATATCTTTATAGAAGTGTATGAAATACTTTCCTTTTGGGAGTTACTGGTTAACACCACGGTTTATGGCTTTTGACACATGATGGATTTAAGTCAGCTGCCAGAGTTCATCACAGTGCATGGCTGTCACACTCACTTCACTACATGCCTTTCTTTCTAATGACTCAGCTGGAATTCAAAAGGAAATTAGCCACAAAGGCAACAGATTTTGAGGTTTATTCAAGGAAATGGTCCCTCTCAGACTCTTAATGCAGCGAGCAGAGTGTATTGAAGTCCTCAGGATGGGGAAGCTTTGGGGTCTAATGGCGGGATTAAGTGGGGTCACGGCGTGCAAATGGTCCCAAGCGATCGTCCGTCAACAACAACATCTCTTGTTCTCTGAAACACGCTCCTCGGCTTGATTGCTTCATCATAAAGACCACAAACTATCCAATTAGCTTTCATGAGTGCCTTTGTTGTGGACGCAAGTGGAATGGGAAGTGAATTAATTTTGAGAGGGATTGGTCCCACTTGAGGAGTAAAGGAAAGGGCTTCAGAGAACATCTGGCCAGTGATGGATGGATGGAGCAAGTTTTTGGAGCGCGTTAACAAAACCGAGTGTTTTCAGTTACGCTGCAAAAGCCTTCATACTCATCTCATTGTTCCCATCTGGGCTTAATCTGTGGAGTGAGACTGAGGGTTGCTTAGTGTGGAAGTGCTGAAGTGTATGTGTGCAATATTACTCCCAATCCAAGGCCAAAATTCACCGGGACTCATGTTTGCATAAATTGCCAAGGTACCCGCAAAATGTTTTTCGCTTTTCATGCAGCGCTCTTAGTGTTCCTGGCACAGTAGCGACATTTCCTGTGTGTCCTACTCAGGTGTACTGGGATGCTGCTCTTCCAGCACTGGAAATCAAGAGAGCAGGCATTCATCCTCATAGAGCAGGGCCAAAAGGAAGTAGCTTCACACCATTCACAGCGGGCCAGTGAGGGAAAAGTCCTGCAGAACAGAACAAGACATGGCAGCTTCTATTGCACGTAGAGCCCCGAAGAAAGTTCAGTTTCGACAGTATTTTTTTATTTTTTTAATAAACCAATAGCGAGGCTTAGCTCTAGCACTCGTCTCCAATTTGTGTTTGAATCTGAATTTTTCAGTTCAAAGAAGCCATTGTGCAAATACAAAATCCCCATTCAGAGATTTCACAAATGCAGCATGGCCGGAGAAGAATAGAATTAGACCTGGCTATCAGTTCCGAATGACGATCTTGTCTCTGGTATTGTATTTAAAAAAAATAAATTTTTGCCCTTTTATGACAATCCCAGTGATGACAGACACTTGCTCCGAGTGAAGCAGCAGATAAACCAAACCTGACAGAGTGCTTTTGTTTCTAACTTGGGGACCTCGTTTTAAAAATTGAAGTTATAAAATGTGACATTTCCACATTAAAATACCTAATAAGCTGGACATGTGTTATATATTTTATTGAGCTGTGCACTGACACTGGCCAAAAGGTTTCCAATAAGGTTCAAATTTGTAATTTTTCAAGGTAGCAGAGTGTTTCTTGTTAGCCCCTGCTAGCTAAATACTAGTTGCCATAACTTGCGGGAAAACACAGGGTACATCGGATACGTCAGAGAGTGAGGAAGGAAGTCGTCTATGAGCATGGTTTCTGTCTGAATCATGTCAGACAGATTTTCTGATAGATTGGTTGTTTAATTTACTTATTGTGGGTTTAATAGTTTGACATCTTGGGAAATATGCTTATTCTTTATCTGGCAAAGAGTTTGATGTCTTCATGCTAAATATGAAGTTACGGGAAGTTAGCTTAGCATAAAGGTAGCAGGGGAAACAGCTAGCTTAGCTTTGTCCGTCTTATTGATTTTACAATTAAATTTTTTTTGTATTGATCAACAAATGCAATATAACGTGTAAATTAGTCAGCTTTGGAAATGCTGGTTGCCGGATTTTTCTACCTTTGGACAGAGCCTGGCTACCTGTTTTCCTCTGCTTCTAGTCTTTATGCTAAGCTAACAATCCTGGCTCCAGCTTCATATTTAGCGTGTAGACATAAGAATGATATGAATCCTCTCATCAGAATCTCTGCAAGAAAGCAAGTCTGGTGCTTCTCAAATGTCAGCTTTTAGAGGTGCAGTTTTTTTTAAACATTTGAACAGAGCCAGTCTGACAGTCTCTCTCTGCTTCTAGTCTTTATGCTAAGCTAAGTGTCCCCTAGCTCCAGCTTCCTATGTAGCATACATGGTATCAATCCTGTCATCAAATTCTCTGCAAAAAAAAAAAAAAAAAGGCAAGATAAAGTATTTCCCAAAATGTCAAACGGTTTCATCAGCATCAGGAGTTGATTAACAAGCCAGGCCTTGTGAATATTGAAAAGATGTGGAACGGGGAACACGGCTTTTGCCATTTCCCCTTCAAAATCTTGTGGAACTTGATAGTGTTGTTTGCCTTTCAATCACTTGATGCCAAGTTCTAATAACATGCTGCGACTGACTGGCCTGTGCCAGTAAATGGCATAACTCGGAGGAGTCATGTTGCAGTGCTGTGCCAGAGTGTATGCAAGAGGGCATGTTGTTCTGACTACAATATCAAAAAGTATAATGAGTTTTTGTGGTTTCATGTGGCTCTGGAGAAACAGTATATGTCTTACTGTGCCACAAACACTGCAAAACTCTCTGATTTTATACCAAGCTGCTGTCACGCATTGATAAAGATCTGCCAGCAGATGGCAACATTACAGCAGAAGGACCTTTAGTGTCCAGTTCAGCAGTGGTGGCCTCTGCAGCTCCCACGCCCATCACAGATAGTCAGCTCTATTGTGATTTTGCAGGTGGCTGCCCTCCGTCCCCCCTCTGTTTCCTCTGGAGCCCCTTGTGAATGTATTTGTTCCTTCTTCGTGAGGTTTATTTGTCATTGCTGAGCTTGAAAGCCGAGCCTCTGGCATCCTGTTCCTCTGATGAAACATCTTGGTCTCCATCTGCGCTGAGTCCGCGTCCCCTCCATCAGCGTGATTGAGCGTTGTTGTTTTATCCTGTTGTGTGTTCCCGGACGTCAGCTCAAACTTCATTTGCAGCAGCCGGGGCCCTCCGTGCATCATCTGGCCTGCACATTTTTCACACACAGCCAATCTCGAAAGCCCCCAGAACCTCGCAGTCGAGCCGCTCTGCCTTTGGCTTGAGCACATGCGTCTAGTTCTGTCTGTTCTGTTCTGCCCCGGCCTTGACCTCAGATCCGTCCCAGGGTGGGATTGCAGCAGGAGTGCCGGGGAGTGGTGCTAACGAGAGGGGAGAGGGAGCACTCAGGCCCCTCTTGTGACGCCTAATTAGAGGGGAGGGCAGGTAGGAGGTGTGTGTGTGTGCGTTTCTGTGTGTGTACTAGGGAGGATCATCAGGAGAGAGGAAGAAGCCAGATCAGACACTACAGAGGGAAGGAAAGAGGAACACAAGAAGGAAGAGGACAGGATAATAGAGGCAAAAAGGTCAAGAAAAAAGTGGAACAGGAAAGGAGAAGGCATTTGAGAAATTTGCAAGACAATAGCTGTGTTTAAATGGACCCTAATATTCCACAAATAATCACATTAGTAGCCCTATCAAAATAAAAGTGCCTGATGTAAACACCGCAGTCGGAAGAGACTGTCCTGATTGGAATTTTCAGTCAGGTTGAGAGGGGTGGTGTAAACCTTTGATAAGTTGCTCAACAGGAAAATAATAACCGTGTAAATGCTTATTCCAATTCTAACTTTCTTAAATATTTTCTTTCTGCACATATCTGCCCATGTGGGGGTAACGTTAAACACTTATCCTTCTTTGTTTACTGGCAGTTGGCAAAACAGAAAAAAAAAAACTTCTTCCTCTGTTATATTTCCAGCAGTTCAGAGGCTACAACAAGGGCAGAACTAGTTTGTGCATGTCAAAAAAGCTATTGATTGATTAAAAAAAATGCATGATATTATCAGCAAATCATCTGTATCGGCAGATAAATGCTTTAAAATGAAATATCACACGGAGCTTTAATTATGCATGCATGGCTCAAGTATTTTCCCGTATATTTTGAAGCATTGTATTTTATTTTGAAAAGCTTTGTATTTCATGTCTGCATCTGCCAGTGGGCCATCATGACAGGAGTAAGCATAATAATATGTTAATACTGTTAAAGGAGAGAGTTAATTTTCTCTGCAATTAGAAGGAAAAAATTGTGCATATATCTGCACTGGCATCGCCCAAAATGAGTTGGATATCGGCAAAAATCCAATATCGTGCATCACAGGGCTCAACAATAAGGCTTACCTGCTTGCCCGAGGGCTTTGAAAAATGGATACATATTTTTCACTATTTTCCACTAAACCACTAATAAATAAAACAATTTGTATGAGGGCAAGTAAAAAATTGACTTCGGGCAAGTTGATTTCTGACCCTTTCTGAAAAACATTAACGTTGAGCCCTGCATCCGTAATTCTGATTAATATTGTGGGGCATGTGGGGATAACTTTATTTAGTGTCCATGTAAACAGTTGGAGTTTCTAATCAGATTGATTTCTATCAGGTTGACAAAATTTTGTCCATGTAAACGTATCGATTCCGCTTTAACGCTTCAGTAATTGAGTCAAGTTAAAGGACTAAAGAAAAGAAATGTATTTGCGGAGGTAAAATTAGATCACTGAAACATAATGTGACATACAGGTCAAAGCCAAGATCTTCACCAGATGTACCAGGTGAAAATGAAAAAAACTGAATAACATCTTTGTCAATGACCAGGGTGAAATAAAACACAGTAAAATATAACAAAACCGTCACAGACTTGGAGCGGCAGAGGAGGAAGGTGAGCGCCACATTCAAGGATACAAAGGAAGAGTGGGATATTAATGGAGTGATGTTGATGTGGATTTCGGCGGGAGCAAGAGGAGAAGGGGACACACAGACAGGAGGCTGTCTGTAGAAATGGAAAGAAAGAGCATTATTGATGGGGTGAGAGTGGAAGAGTTGCATGAAGCAAGCGCAGAGAGCAAAAGGCCAAGCAGGAGTACTGCAGAACAAAGCCACCAGCGTGACGTTGGAAAGTAAAACATAAATATTCAACTGTGGCTTTTTGGAGAAAATGGAGATGCTGTAATTCCAGATGCACTGACTGGTTGACAGGCATTAAAAAACAAATACAAGAGCAGTTGTCTCCCGCGCTGACCTCACTCCTTTGGAAAAGGGAAGAAGGAGGTTGCGTACGAGTGTGAGAAACGTTACGTGTAAGGACGGACGGCTAAATCCAGTGGAAACATGATTGACTGAGGGTCTGCAGAGCCGGTGTCTGACGGGGTCTCCTCGGCCGGCTGCGCTGGATGTTTGCGAGGCTAATGATGCTTTCTGGTGTTCTCACATCTGTTTCCCCCCGTGGCCACATGTGCTTCGAGTAAACGCTGGGCCGCCACGACTAAACACTGGAGACCCCGTTACAAATGATGTGCTATTAGGATTACTACGCATACGCCCACAGAAGCAGATTGATGAGCATGTAATCATGCGTGCTCGCAAAGTAGGTGTGCGCCTGGTGTGTGGATCTTCATGTAACTGTGCGTGCTTCAGTGTCCACGGAGACCATCCCCCATTCCCACCGATCTCACTCTAACAAGGAGCAGTGGTCGAAGAAGTATTGGTACTTGTGTAAAAAAAGTACTGCAGCAATACCACATGAGTAAAGTGTGGTAAAAGCCTTGCGTCAAACTATGTACGGCCATGGGAGTCCACCTCAGCCAAGTGTGATTCTCAAAAGCAATGCATAAGCATGCTGTCTGCACATGCAGAGGACAAAAGCCAGTACATGCAAGTTATTTTCTAAGGTTGTCAGAAGTAGGGATGGCTCAATACATGTTTCCATGACCCATACGGATATGGTTCTGTCCATCAAGATGTGTTTTTATGGGGGTTTACGAGGGGGACTATATCCTGGGAATCTTTGCTGGCAGTCTCAAGGTGACAGCAAGATAGTGGATATGTTTTTTCTTTTTTTTCTTAAAATGTTGGACTATTCCTTTAAGAATCATAACTTGAAGTATCCACAAGAAGAGACTTTGAGGCAGTTGGTCAATGTAGAACCAATTTTAACTACTTAGTATAATCTATAATAATGCATTAAAAGCTGGTGATATTTCATGTTAAATCTTTGTCTACGAAGTAACTAGTAACTGTAACTGCTGTATAATAAATGAAGCAGAATACAGTGCACCTGACTACAGTATTTGAGAAATGTGCTTTGTTTTTCACCAAAGGTGTGTGAGGGTGTGTTTGTAGTCTTGTGACTGTGGTGTGTGTGTGTGTGTGTGTGTGTGTGTGTGTGTGTGTGTGTGTGTGTGTGGTGTGACCATTGGACCATTCCCAGGCTGCTCACAGGGATTAGCTAGACCGTGGTGCCCTCTATGAAACGCACTTTATCTGCAAGCACACACACATGCACACTAACACACACACACACACACACACACACACACACACACACACACACACACACACAGGGGTGAACAGTGACACAGCACAGATGTGTTGGGTCCTGTGAAGAGGCTGGGGTCTCCCCTTTGAGGAAGCCCCTGTCTGGGAAATCTGTGTGGTCTCGGAGCTTGTGTGTGTGTGTGTGTGTGTATAAAGTACAAAGTAGTATCGTAAGTGTGTTTGTGTTATTTGCAAGAGTGTGAGGGGGGATGAGTTGGTGAGATTTATTATAAACATGCATTGTTGTGTTTAAAGGGTCCAGATTATTTGAAGCGGGGTTGTATGACGAAGGCAACTTATCAATAGTATTATCAGTATTTCCTACAGTAGATACCGCTACAGAAAGCCAAGCCAAGTACTGTTGTGCACAGGGTCAGCAGCAAAACGTATTTTATCCACCTAAAAAAACATGATCAGTTTCCACCGCTTTACCTTGTCACAGAAGAGCCTTTTTTGATGGGAACCTGCCGCTGTATAAGCCAAAAATCACCCTCTCCAAACCAACCTCATGGAACAGTGTTTCTCAAACTTTTTACACCATGTACCACCCCAGAAAATACTGAGCTCCTCAAGTACCACCTTACTGTTTTGTGCCGTTTGTTCCTAGCATTTTTAGTGAATGCTTCACTAGCATTTTTTTAAAGCAGCTGCTAGCACTAGTCCTTGGTTCACTTTTGTCCATTTCATTTTCAACATGGCTGCTTGAAATATTCAAATGTGCACTTCTCTTTGTAATAGTTCCCATTTGGAGGCACAATGGCAGTGTTTGTGAAGCATTTTCATTCACTTCATATTACCTCTGCTTTACTATCTTGCCAGTATAGTTTAGCTTGTTCCAGACGACGTACGTGCACGCAACATGCATGATCATGACTACGTAGCAGGCTGATATTGAAACATTTCAGTGATCTGATACTTTATGTATTTCAATTAGAAATGTTGCAGTATTTGCATAGTTGACATGTTTTTAAATTAATTTATTTCATTT
>JAJHUR010104686.1:0-46981 GCA_027495735.1 Lutjanus campechanus | reverse complement strand
ATTTGTTTTAATGGTCAAACCAGAAATTGAGAGTTCACTTGACAGCAGCCTGAGACTACCCCCACAAGGCCGACCAAAGAGCGGTTGTTTTTCAGTTGTTTGAGTGGGGCGTTCACACCAACCCAAACAAACCAAAGTGATGTGTGATAGCTCAAACACTGGCAGTAAATATCATGTTTTGGTGTCAGTTACTCAAGTTTAAAGAACAAGAATTTATTATAGACTCTTTATTTTGCAATATCCAAAAAGTCATACATGATACAGGAAATACAACTCTACGTTGTTTTGTTAACAGTGTCCATAGCCCAGAAAGACATTCTGCCACTCCTTTGTGGATCTGCCAAAGGTCAAAAGATCATAGAAGCAACACACTGAAAAAAAATAAAGGATAACAATCACACGTTAAAAGCAGTTCTGAATGGGTGAGTTGTGACCAGGTATTTGAAAGTGGGCAAGTCTGGGGAGAGAATTCCAGAGGGAGGGGGTTAAGAAGATACACATGAACATTTCACAACAAAGTAACTCCATGTGCATATTAAATGTTACATTTTGATAAGATCTAACGGTGTAAGAGTAAGCAAAGCTGACTTTTTTCTCTTAAAACACTGATTTAACTGTTCTCCACTTGATGTCTTTCCTTACATCCAGTAGCTAGTTTCCAGAACTGTGTGCTGTCCTGGCTCTTCCTGTGGCACCTAGTGTGGGTGGTCATGATCCTCTTCTGTCACTTCTACTTCTTTTCCAACGTCAACGGCATGATCACCCGGCTGGCCAATAATGACCAAACCCTGGGTGAGGTATAAAATGAGCAAATTTCTTGGAGCATTTTTATGTGTCACTTGCTGCTTGTATGAATCAAAAGCAAAGGATACTGAGGTCAAATGCCATGTGGTCATGATGGTGGACTTTCATCATCATGATGATGCTGCAGTGGTTGCAGTGAATAGGTAGATTGCACCACACAATGTCACTGAAAAATGTACTATTTGCATTCATACACTACTACTTAGCTGTTATAAGCTTCACAATGTTCAACAGCTAATTGCTAATTTAGGTGCTGAGCAGGTCATGTACAGTGAGATTTTTTAAAACTTCCTCTGATCTCAGGAAAGATTAAATCAAAAGCTGTCAGACTAGTCTGAGCTAGAGTAGCTCAGACTGCTGAGGTGAATGCCACACACACTTTCGCTGTTGTTTTTGCTTTTGGTTGAGGCTGCAACTTTGCCAGTTAAAATTAACCGAAGTTGAACTCTGCAGAAAGCAAAGATGCAAATTTGCGCACGTGACCATGTCCTCAGCCCTTTTTCTGCAATTTGCATATACAACACCATTTTCTGAAGTATACCACACACCCTAGATTGATTGATGCATTGATTGAAGATTTCAAATTCAATAGGAATTTTAGTTTACAACATTCTGTTAGAGAAACTCAAGCACACTGTCTCGCTGTCTGCTGATGTTTTTATTAATTATCGAAGTTTCGGTCTATATGACCTTCATCAGGTATCTGATGTTTCTCTAATTGTCTTTGAGTTGAATCTTCCTCTGACGGACCCGTCACACATTCAGGTGTGCAGAGATTTTTTTCAATAGTTTACAACATTTAGAAAATTAAACAAAAGTCTCAACAGAATGTGAAGAAATAACAACTAATAACAAATAATAGTTCTGATGTTATGTCAAAGACGTAAATTGTTTTGTGTTGCATAGATAACTGATATCAGTTATTCTCATACCAAAAACCATACACCCTCAAGTTAATCTTGTTCACCTGTTTCATCATGCCTGGAGTCAGAGTCCTGGTCAGAGCCTCTGTAAATCCCCTCAGTATTGTATTCCAAGTCATCAAACTTTGTCTCTGAGGCTGCGTTTACTGGGAGGCTGCTGAGTGCAGGTCCATTACATGCTTGCTTGACTCTGGTTCTGTGGCACGGTTTCTCACCAGCATTTCCTTCTAGGCCCCCTCACCCCATGCCTGAAAACCTCCTCCTCCTGGCAGACCAAAGCCCCCCTGCTTGTCGAGTAAACACCAACAATCCTCTGGTGCTCCAAGCTCCATGTCCAGGCAGACTTGAGTCAGCTAATAGTACTTCTGGCTGTATGGCTAACTCAGCTACAGTAACTAGCTAACAGCAGCTTAACTTAGCAGCGGCTTTTAAAGTGTCAGTAGTGAATAATATACACATTTATAGCTGCTGGTTAATACAGTAACACATACTGGTATGATTCTTAAAGCACTTTCACTTCCCTCAGCCATATTCTTTGAGTTGTTTTGCTTTGATTTTTTTTCTTTTGAACACTGTTTCCTCCTCCAGGCTAAACTCTCCCTTTCTGTCCACCCTCCCCTCCAGTGAGTCACTACACCAATGCATTAGCCATCACTCAGATGTGTGGTGTGCTGTTTGCTCCCATGAATGGCCTCATCATGGACAGACACAAGCGCAGGGCTCTGGCCCCAGGTTAGCTGGACTTTCTTCATGTTGGAGACCCATGTAACAAAGAAAAAAGGGATAAAGACAGCAGATAGCCTCTTGTTAAGGTGAAGCCATGAAGGGTGCTGTTGTCTTGCCTAAGACAACGGCCTTGCCTCAGGTGTGATCATGTGACCTTTTGATGGGGACTTCTGACAGTTCAACATTTTGTGTAATATATTAAAGTGTAAGCTGAACACTCCAGTATGGCAACCACACAGACGAATAGTGGTTAGCCAACATGCATAGCAAAGCTAACAAAAGTGATCTCATATTTAGGGCTCTAGTCAGAATATCTTGGTCGACTGAAATTCTACCTACTCTTCAACTGACGCATTGGTTTATGATGATGGAAAAAACAGCACATTATCTCTAGATTATCACAGTTTAACCATTTTCTACTGTTGTCTATTTCTTAGGAGAGACCAAGTGGGAAGCTGACCTGCATTCATCTTCTCTTGCCCTCTTCCTGACCTCCCTGCAAAGTTTCCTCTTCTGTGTGTGTTTCACCTGTCCCGTCCTCCCTCTGCAGTACCTCACCTTCATCCTGCAGGTTGTCAGCAGCTCCTTTACCTACTCAGGCCACTACTCCTTCATCAGCTTTGCGTATGTTCACGTCTCCTTCTTAATTCCACCACACTTAAGAGTGAACAGCAAATTTGTTAAACAGTATCTTTTTTACCCCTTGCTCTTCAACTCATCTCCCTCTTTTTATTTTCTTATCTGTCTCCCTCTCTTTTCTAGCTTTCCTATGTCTCATTTTGGGAAGATAACAGGGTTGGCGATGTCAGTAACAGCTCTGGCACTACTTCTCCAATTTCCAATCCTACACCTCATCCAGCACCAGCTGCACGGTGACCCACTCTATGTAAGTGGCCAGGTTTTGTGATGAGCCTTAGCCTAGGTCCATACTTTTGAATCCATCCAGTCCACTGAGTTGACTGATTATCTGGTCTGGCATTGTGACATGTAACAGCAGTTTCACAACTAGAAAAAAATAAAGACAAATGAGCTCCACAGGGGGATTAGTGATTAGCCAATCAGCACCACAGGGCAGGATTAAGGCTGCTCTCAAACTGTGCACTGGAACCAAGGAGGAGTTATTACCACAATGGTGACAGATGCTGTGATCAAGGCTGTTTTAAATTGACTGAGACTAAGAGTGTGAAGCTCAGGTTGTAGTATAATAGTTACTGAAAGGCTGTGTGTCGTGTTTGTTGCCACAGAAAAGAAATAAAAAGTCCCTGTTTATGTAAGGTGTGTATGCAGCAGCAGGGCTAGTGTTAACTATTGAGCAGTTACGAGCAAACTTCATGGCAGTCCGTGACCAAAAGAAGAGGTGATCATCAGATTGCATTTGTTAGTATAGCCAGGTCTTCCAGCTCCACAGCTATGAAATATATTTGAGACCTCCAGTTGTAAGCTATTTTAACTGTCTTTAGCCTGACTCGTAGCTTTTTTCACAGCGTGAACCAACTCTGCTGTGAAGAGTACACGAAGACATTGCAGTAACACAACAGGGAGTTCTTTTCTCTTTTCTGTGGCAACAAACACAACACACAGCTCATCCTCACACTTTATGGCTGTAAGATACATAACCACCCCTCACGCACTCTCTCTCAAAAGAAAGAGTCAAAGACTGTGGCAGCAAGTGGAGGAACAAAGCCTCTCTGCTCCCACTCAATCTGCCTCTTTGAGTCTAAGCAAACTCAACAACAGAGAACTGATGCTGTTATATCACTTCAGACTCCTTTACAAAAATAAGGGGAAAAAAATTGCCTATGTGATGCACATATGTACGTTTATGTCACAGGACACAGGAGTTGTTGGTCTACCATTGCAAGTAACATTACTTTTGATCCAAACTAAAGTATTAAAACATCAAAATCACACAATAACACAAACTAACCAATTAAGGCAGTGGTAGATAAGCAACTCCTGTTTTCTGCAAGGTAAAATCATTCCAGTTTTGGTGGATGATTTTGTGGCACTCAACTTTAATGTCATATATGCATTTTTACTTTTTGATTATCGGTTTGTCTCTTTTACCCCCTCTCTCTCTCACTCACATTACTTTTCTGTTACTCTCACAGGTAAATGTAGGCGTCACCTTGATGTCTCTGCTCGCTTTTATACACCCGGTCCATGTCAGCCTCTACTGCAGAAAGCTGGCCAAACAGAGAAAGACTCAACAAGAAGTGAATGAACTGGGGTTGGATATATGTTGACATGAGGAATTCGTATGATGATTGTATACGATTAAGAAGATGGTTTCTCCATTTGGAAAAAAACTTGTCTGTGTAACTGAATTTGCAAATTTTAGTTGATTGATTATTAATGTATATACTTTACATTGCTTCCATTTTTGATATTGTTTCTCTGGGAGAGATGAACAGAGAGAGAAACAGGACAGGGAGGTAGATACCTTTTTTTCCTGGGAGGGCAAAGGAATGACCTGCCCAGTTCTGCCCCCAGTATGAAATAGCAGGGTAAATACAGGTCTTATCAATTACACTAATTAAGATACCATTCTATTTCGTGTAGCAGAGCCTTTCCAGTGAGTCAGTAGGCACAGTTATAGCCATCTAACACTGTCTGGGCCACAGACTGTCTATGAAATAGTGGACGGAGCTTCCCTACCTGAAAAGTGAAGACGATGTGGAAGTGCCTTAAACCTGCATTCTTTCTAATGGTCAGCAGGGGGCAATTCCACTGGCTGCAAAAAGAAGTCTGACTGCATGTAACCTTATGAAAAAATGGCCCTACTTCTGTCTTGACTTATCACCGATGGTTTATGGTCTCAGTCACTAATTTAAAGTATCCTTCAACACAGTATGATGTTCATTTTGTAAGGTATGATCCTATTTAGAATAAAATAGACAATAAAGCGGAGTATGCTTTCGGGCGGGGCTACCTCATGATTGACAAGTCATTTCAGTAAGTCTGTTCAGTGCAGCACACAGGCCTCACGAAACTCAGATCAAATTGTCAAACTAGGCAGTGTTGATCAAATATGAATCAATATACTGTCACTACACTGCCTATTTCTTGCCCAAAATGTTTTTAATAACATATTTAGTGTACAGTCTGTAATACAATCACTTTATCACCGGGCAGGCTGCCATTATTTCCTGCTGGAAGACCTAACTCCCACCAGTTGGGTCTCCCTCCAGCGCCACGCTCTCATCAGTACCATGCAGTGTTACCAGATGTTTGATAATTATCATATATGTAAAATTATTGTAACAACTGTACAATAAATGATCAATAATTCCAAAAAAGCTTGAATGTGCAATAATCTTACCATTTCAAGAGACCCACAACAAAACCTTGTTTGATTTTAGAGCAACCAATCATATCAGCACCACACTGATCAAGCAGCTGTTAAAACAGTGGCACAATGTGTAGATCTGGGCTTCCCTATTCACAAGTAAGAATGGAAGGAGTGTTTGTATCGTGGGCTGTGGTCAACTCTGTGTGAAACGTTACAGAGTTCCTGTACCATCACATAGCCTCTGGGCAGTGTGGTGCACACATAGACTGTCTATGGGTGCACATGACAAAGTTTCGTCATTCAATCCTGGCCCCTTCCCAATTTGTTTCAGTATATAATATAGCTTTTGTTCAAATACTGTAATTTTAAGTCTCAGTACAATATTTCTATATTTCTATGTGGCAGCACTGGTACTGTGCATGTTCTGGTTTCAAAATAAATAAATAAATAAAAATAAGATGACAACCCCCATAATGCCAAAGTCGAAGCTTTAAAACGCTAGTTCACAAACTAGTGGGTGGATGTCACGGTTGGTTCACACTTTAAAATGGAACGTGTGACTGTGACACTGAAAGTCATGTACACAACACCCCTCTTGAACTCTGAGCTTTCAGCAAATTTCCACATATAATGTTGTGACTACCACAAGACATGTTCATATGGACTCTTCTCGAGAACACAGTACACAAACACAAACCCATTTTAATTACCATTTTCTGATTCCATATATTGGTAACACCTGTGTGTACTATTTCATGTAAGCATGTCTGCTCCTAAAAGGGTATCACTTGTTCAATTTTGTCAGTGTGTTTTCATTTTTATTTTTTTGTTGTTGTTGTTGAAATGAGACTGACCTATTAACGACTTCACATCAGATTACCATGTTAACTATAAAGCATGGACCTGCACTTTCATTGCTTCGGACCAAACATATTCGGCTATCCACTGGACACTTCAAAACAGCGAAGAACATTTAAATATCATAATGAAAAACTGACTGTAATAAACAACCATAAAGTTAAGAATTTCTGGAGCCAAATAAAGCCATGTTTTGTATTGCTTCTGTCTGCTAGTTTGGTGCGCATCACACATGCAATTACGGTAAAGGGGTCAACAGGAAGTGATTCTCATCGTCTTGGAGACAGCAGCAGTCAAGCATCCATGCAGCAGACTCTCCGTGCAGCAAGGCTCTGAAAACAGACAGTGATTTTTAATATAACGCTAGTTTAGCGGCTATGGAGGAAATGGCTGTACTTCACTCTCAGTTGTCCTCCATCATGGAGAAACTGCTCGTTTCCGCCGTGACGGAGATCAAGCAGTTAGTTTGTGAGTACTGTGCCGCCCTCCGTGTGGAGCTGAGCAGAGAGAAACAGGACAACATCGTATTGAGAGAGGAGCTGAAGCTGCACCGTCCACTTAACGGCTTCATACAAACCTCTCAGGATGGTAAGATGTATGTGGGCTACACTGTGATACAGACAATAATGAATAATAATAAAACAAAGGGCAGATTGCATTTCAACACTGGGTTGATGACATAGTAGTCAGGGGGTCTGGGGGTCATCTGTCAGGACATTTAAGAGCGCCAGACACTTTTAATTAACTTCATTCTAGTGGATTTTTATACACCACTCAGTCTTTTTCTGCTTGAGTTTATCATGGAAATGTCACACAGCAACATTCAGACATCACATGATGCTCTCAAGTATTCTGTAACCTGTTGCTTTTAAATGTTTAATTTCCTGGAGATCACTGTTCTCATTTATTGTTATCCCTGCTGAGTCAACACACATTTAAGCATGATTTACTTTTCTCGCTTCTTTTGTGTGTTTTTGTTTTGGAACATAATCTCTTTTAAAATGTGCACATTCAAAATTCATATATCTCACATATCTGTGTTTTGAAATGATTTTTAGAAATCATCTCAACTATGTTATTGAAGCACAGTGAAAACAACAGTTCAACACATTTTGGTCATAAGTGATTAAAAGTGCTGATAAAATCTCTCATTATTATTTAAAATAGACCTTTTTCACAGCAGCCATATTGATATTAAATAGAGTAAACCCAGGTAATTAATTAAGGTCCTGTTCCATTTAGTATAGCAGAGCCAGTGAGCCATTATAGTCAACAGCTACAGCAACAGAAAATTTATCATCATACAACATCATACAACACTTCAAAAAGTAAATAAAAAATAATTACCTAGCGCCTCATTAGCTACCCCCAGAACTTACTTAATTTAGAGACTTTTTGAGAAAAAATATATATCGGACTACCTCATTCTTCCTTTCTGGCTCCTCCATGATCATCAACTGTGTAGTTGCTTCTTCTTTCCGTGTTATGGCAGATTGCATTTTACTTGCATACAATCACCACGTACTTTACTGGAGACATTGTGGTGTCTTTCTCCCCATTTACATATTAAAATATGATCTGTATCTGGATGTGTTATCCAGGTAAGGAAGAACACATGTTAATGCAGTGGTTCCCAAACTGGGGGGCGAGCTCCCCTGTGGGGGTGCAGACGCACTGCAGGGGGGCTTCATAAGACCAGGGGAGAAATAAAGAGTGAAACAAAGGTGAATGACTATGATCTATGTAAGGGAAATAAATAAGAGTTTTCTGATTATATCCTGCTAACCTTTATTTCATTAAAATTCAACTTTTGAATCTTTGAACTTATTAATCAGTTTCCTTCCCAGTTATTGTTAATGACTGATTAAAAATTGCGGGGTGGGGGTGGGGGCCTCTGAAAGGGAGGCATGCCAGAAAAACTTCAGGGACCACTGTGTTAACACATGGTGTAAATGCTGCATAATCAGGGTGTGATCAGACCTGCGTGACCACACCTGCAGGTAGTCTGGCTTGCATTGTGTTCAGATGTTAGGTAGGTGTAAACGCAATCTGTACAACAATCTGGATTATGTGTTCAGATATAGGTCCCATTTCAATAGCAGCTGTAAATGCGGTGCATGAGTCGTGTTCTAGCGGTTCTTCAAAATGAAAATCCTCTGCTACTTTAACGGTTTTATGAGGAAAAACAAATGCATGTGTTCTAAATATTTGTTCTAAATATTAGCTTATGTGATACTATGTTATGTTAATCTGTGTATTAAAATGTCACCTAAGGATTTGTGGAAGAGAACACACATTTTCATTCATTTACTTTTTGTTTTCCAAATTGAAGGAAATGGTGGTGCAGGAGCACAGCTGCATACAGATCAGATGGAGACCAACACAGGATGGAGGAATGAAGAAGAAACTGCAGAGGAGCAGGAGGAGGTGAAGTTTTTCAGGCCTAAATTTACACACCCATTTAGTCTAGTCTTAAGACTACAGAGGAATACACTGTGGTCAATTTTAAGCAGAGACATAACCGAGACATCGCCTGAAGATATCAGGTCTCATGAGGACAAACTGTACAATTGATTATTGTTTTTTCAGCTTTCATTTCTGGCTGTGAACAAAGTTAATTGTCCTTTTGCAGCTGAAATGTCTTGTGACACCAGTTGTTTTTGCTAACTTCTCTTGTGCATTGAAAAACGACTTCATGCAAAAAGTTTCTTTTACTTTGTGATCAATTCTTTATTTAGTATAGGACAGGGCAATCAAACAATCTTGATGTGTGCCAGCGATAGACTCTTCATCAGTAGCAATAGGAAAATTGTTTAAAAGAACAGTCGTTTTCAAACTGGGGTCTGGTGACCAACACAGGTCCTTGAGTGTGTTGTAGGGGGTCCTCAGCTAAAGGAATAATAGAATAATTTAACTTTGATCACATTTGGAAAGAAGTTGGATGTTTAGATTGATTGTAATTTATAGTGATCCTAGTTCGATCATTGATTGAATATGAAGACTTCATTGTCTTCAAATCTAACAATAAGGCATTCTTTAAGACAACAAATTGGGGGCCCATGATCTAATATGCATCTATTGTGGGGGTCCTTAACATGAAAAATTTTGGAAACCCCTGTTATAGATAATGTTCAATAGTTTCACTTAAATGCATTAAACGCAAACCGCAGTTGAAGCACACAACAAATGCTCCCTGGTTCGTCAGCAGCCTATCATATCCCTTGATAATGGAGCATGCTATGAGTGACACGCAAATAGCCAGTCTTTTCACGGGCATGTGGTTCAATTACACCATCAGCATGTGATACAACAACAGAAACATTGACGTTTTATAGTGATACACTTTTCAGCTATACCTCCTGTCGTAGATTTTATCTGTTTGCCCATAAATCAAAAGGAGGAAGTACACAGGAGTTCAATAGGTCTTACGCTGAAACTGGTTTAATGATGCTTGGCCAAGGAGAATGAAAGAATAATCAGTACACACTTTGTCCTGATGTTCCCTTCAATTCTGGAGTTTTAGTCCTCTGGGATAGTCTTTAAACATTCACAGATAAGGTCACGATGAACCTATGCCCAAATAAGGTCAGACCCAACACATCTACAGCATACAGAATTAACCTATTGGTCTGCAAATCCAAACAGAAATTATGAATGGACAAGGTCTGAGAGCACCGATTAGCACCACTTCTCCGACCTTAGCCACCATAGCAACACTATCAAATTGTTCCCTTGTTTATCTGAAAGGAGAAGACAGCTGCATTTACTCTCTAGAGAAAAGACAGTATATCTGTTAAGAATTAGTGTGGGCCTCTCAATGACTTAGTATGATACCTAAAATTGGAAAATTCCCAAACACCACCCATCCCTAATTTAGTGCAACCCACTGAAAATATCGGAGATATGAAAGTAAATGAGCGCAGCATAGTCTTGTTCAGACTGCCAGACCAAATCTGTTTCTTGGCATATCAAGATTGATTTTGGAAAATCTGCTGAGAAAAATACCACATGCAATGCGATTTTTGAAAAATGGATTGTAGCTGCCTTTTGAGGTGGTTGGAAATGCAATTCAAAGTGGATTTCCACATATACATCTCAGTCCAGACAGACTTAAATTTGATTTCAAAATTTTTGCTCACTTGCAACATGACACAGAACTAGACTCCTCCTTCACTGAGTTTGTCATTTCTCATGCTTCTGTGTTGGAAAGTTGCATCACAGCCATTTGTAGTTAATGATGCCTATAGCATTACCACAGCAAATCATGCAAATAGGTTGGTGATGTTTGGCGACACAAATCTGATCACTTTGCAAAAAAGATTGTGGACCAGGGCCACAGGCAGCCCTGCTTCTAATATTCACAGTGGATTACCACTGAATCTTCGAAGCCCAAAACAGAGAATTCAGGACAGTCCTAGTCCAGACATCCTGTCTTATAGATCTGATTTGAGACACAAATCTGAGCATATGTTCCTTTCGTCCATAAAATTGTTAAGTTTATGCACTGACATAATTATTGAGTGAATTGTATTAACTGACCATTCTTATAACATATCCACAACTGATATAGTCTTAATATGGTCATTGTAAGCTGTGGGACAATTAAAACAATTTGATATGCTGTTTTGTTGTGTGCCACAGAGAACACTCAGATTTGCAGACTGCAAGTTTGAGCCTGTTACTGTCAAACATGAAGAAACCCCTGAGGAGCAGCCAGAGCTGAGAGGTAAATATGAAGTATTACTGCTAAAATAACATTATGGGCTCAGTAATGTTCATTCTAATGACTGTGATTACCTTTGCTTCTGTTGTCCTTTTGAGTAGGTTCTGCTGTAGACTCATCCACCTGTTCTCAGGTGGGGGACCATCCTCAGCATCAGAATGCAGCAGGACAGACTTCACAGTTCTGCAGCAAACCTACAGAGGGCAGCAAAGATCTACACACCGACTGCAAGCAGTCTGTGGAAACACGGTGCCAATTGAGTATTTCCCCATACAGAGATCAGTTCATTGATCTCGGATTTCATATTAAAAGAGAATCAGAAAGACCAGATCTTCAGACTCCGGGTGAAGAAGTGAATATGGGCTTTGAGCTCCAACAAGGGATTCTATGTCAGATTTACACCGACTCTGGAGGGTTCCCTGTGGGAAGCAGTCTGACAGACACCACAGCACCCACATGTTCTAGCAGCTCACACCCATCAGACAACCAGCACACCTTAGAAACTTTGGACAGCCCTGGCTTCTCCTTAAATAGGCAGCAGACTGCAGACATAGACACATCCAGCCACCAAGGAAACCTGCTTGAAAGGGGAAGCCGAAGCTGCAGTATCGCAGCCTCTGGTGCCAGTCGAATAACTGGGCGTTTCAGGTACCAATGTGATTTCTGTGGGAAGGGTTTCCCTTTCCTGAGCATGATGAAAGGCCACAGGCTCACACACACAGGGGAGAGGACACAGGTCTGTGGACACTGCGGGAAGAGTTTCATTAGACGGAGCCACCTGACACGCCATGAGAGGCTGCATTTGGACGTCCGGCCATTTACCTGCCACATATGTGGCCGCAAGTTCTCTCGTAGCACCCACCTCAATGCACACATGAAAACCCACTCCAGGTGAACATAAGAGATCTCAGTACACGTTTTCTACCAGCATGGAACCTGCTCCAGTCCAGTTCCTGCACCTAATTTTGAACTGCTCTGAGCACTTCCACCAAAAATAAACTGGTTCAGAACCTGACAGTTTGTTCCCAGCTAAAACCAAAACAGCAGATTTCCCCTGGGAACCACAATGGGCCTCTCATATTCTACAAGTTGTTGTGCATTGATGATATCCTTTATTATGATGGTTTCACTCAAAACTGGTGAAAGCATGGGCTGGTTCACTAGATAGCAGCAAGGTTCCAAGAATCTTGAAAGTAACTGGTTCAAGAACCAGGGCTAATCTGGTGGAAAAGGGCTTTCTACAGGTTGCTACAAGTATAGTGCATGTACCATCATGCTAGTGCCAATGACAGACTCTCAGCTGTTTTTTGCTCTTAAATGTTTTATAAATAAATATTTTTACTGTATATTTCTACGTTTTTTATGGGTTTTTTTTATTGTTTTGTGTACATCTTACTGCTCTTACCCTGCTTCCAGCAGCGACAGGCAGGTATTCTCAGCACAAACTCTCTGATCAACCCTGCTAAGTTAATGACTAGCTGGTGAAGAAACTTGAGCATGTAGCACCTAAAGAGCTAGATAATTTGTCAGGAGATGAACAAAACAGGGCAGTGAATATTCGACTTTCATCCTTTAATCAGGTGGAGTCAGATTAAGAATACAACTCTACTAACACATGACCAAAATAAATTGAAGTAGCTTCCAAGGAAGAGTTTGACCTTATGAGAAATTTGATTATTTGCCTTTTATAAGCGTTCTCCCCTGTCATCTTTAGGATTGAAGAATTATCTTAATCTACCTGCTGAATAGATTCTTTGCCTAACCTTTTTTTGATATGTTTGCCGGTTTGGACTGTACTCCTGGTTTGGACCCTGACCTGCCTTGAGACTCAATGAACTGATCCTGTCTGCCTGCTTTTGACTGCATTTGGGTCCAATTCAAATGCAATGCCTGTATTCACCCCTGTGGCAACTACACCCCTGTCTGTCTGGTAAATATGAAGTTACCACTAGTAGCTGCCTAGCCTACCTGTGGACAGAACCAGGTGAGCTGTTTCCCCCTGTTTCTTTTGTTAAGCTATATGCTAACAACCCTGGCTTTCAAGCTTCTAGACACTGGAACCATAACCCATTTCATTTGCAAAGGGATAAAGGATAAATAAATAAAGGATTATGCCTGCCTGACTGACCTGCCTGATCGTCAGACTTCCTGACCCAAGCTTTTTTTGATGTGTTTACCTGTTTGGACTTCCTTCCTGGTGCTAAACACTAACTACCTGAAAGCAATTTTCAGTGGTATCCCCTTATCTAATACTTGGCAAGGAAGAAAAATATATTTCTCAAAATGTCAAGCCAGACTTTTAAGCCTCCGAATGAGCAAGTACTGATACTGATAGTTACAGCTGCATTACTCTATAATTTTATTTAACCTTTATTCAACCAGGAGACACCCATTGAGATCAAGCATGTTTTTCAGGGGTGACCTGGCCAAGACAGTTCACAGCAAAAACACAGACAGAAACACAAAGGGATACAAAATACAATTAACAAGTACTGACACTCACATTAAAAAGAGAAATTTCTCGGGAGTTAGTTGTATAACCAGGTAAGCTAAAAATATTGACATCCTCAGGAATCTGCCTCTAATTCTTTCATTATGGATTTAAAATCAAAAGCAGAAATACTTTATTGATCCCCGAGGGGAAATTGTTTTCGTTACAGGTGCTCCTTGCAAGAATAGAAGAGATTTATCATATAGTGCAATTAGAAGAGAGAAAAATGTATATAAAAAATATAACAAGATGTTTAAAAAATATATACAGTTAACTATCAAATATACGCATAGACAAAATGGCAAAATAAATAATAAAAGAGTATATATAGTAAAGGTATGTGCTTTGTTTTCTGAACAATAATATACTGATATTATACAGGCTTGTTATTATACATATATACTGTAATAGATTAGAATGTACATAATGTGCATCGTGATACAAAATATGTTTATAACAGTGTAAAAATAAATGTATGTATGACAGTAGAGTTATTACACACGTTGAATTATTGCAGAGTAATTACACTGTTATTGCACAGGATTATTGAATTAAGTCAGCAGAGAACTGAAAGAGGTGAAATAGTCCAAGGGCCACTCAGAGGGAGGAGTTGGTACAGTTTGATGGCCACAGGCAGGAATGATTTCCTGTGGCGCTCAATCGTGCATTTTGGTGGTATGAGTCTCCCACTGAAAGTACTCTTGTGCCTGACCAGCACATCATGGAGCAGGTGTGAGACATTGTCCAAGATAGTCCGTAGCTTAAACAGCATCCTCCTCTCTGACACCACCATCAGAGAGTCACACTCCATGCCCACAATGTCACTGGCCTTGCGGATCAGTTTGTTGAGTCTGTTGGTGTCCGCCACCCTCAGTCTGCTGCCCCAGCATGCAAAAGCATAGAGGATAGCACTGGACACCACAGACTCATAGAAAATCCTGAGCATAGTGTCAGTGTTTTTTGCCCAGTCCAGTTTATTGTCAGTGTGTACCCCCAGGTACTTGTAATCCACAATGTCCACACTAACCCCTTGGATGGAAACAGGGGTCACCGGTGCCTTAGGCCTCTTCAGATCCACTACCAGTTCCTATGTCTTTGCCACATTGAGCTGCAGATGGTTCTGCTCACACCATGTGACAAAGTTGTCCACAACAGCCCTGTACTCAGCCCCATAACCCTTATTGATACATCCAACTATCGCAGAGTCATCAGAAAACTTCTGAAGATGGCAGGTCTCTGTGCAATAGCTGAAGTCTGTGGTGTAGAGGGTGAAGAGGAAGGGAGAGAGGACAGTCCCCTGCGGGGCCCCGGTGTTGCTGACCACTCTGTCTGGCACACAGTGTTGCAACTTGCAAGCGCACATACTGTGGTCTGCCAGTCAGGTAGTCTACAATCTAGGACACCATGGATGGTGGTTGTCCAAGACAGGCAGCAGAGGGGTCAGAGGGGGGGAACAGATTCAGTTCATTGGCCCTGTCAACGCTGCCTTCAACTCCTCTGTTGTTGGTCGCCCTGAAGCCAGTGATAGTCCTCATTCCACTCCAGACCTCTCTCAAGTTGTTCTGCTAGAGTTTCCACTCCAGGTTCCTCCTGTATTTGTCCTTAGCTTCCTCGATCTTCACCTAAAGTTCACCCTGTATTGTTCTCACCTTCTCCTTGTTACCAGCTCTGAAAGCATTTAGCTAGGGTATTATTTTGATTTTCAAGCCATTCTGCATCATGTTCCAGGACGAGGGTGCAGAATACCGAAAAGCCCAATTTTTGTTGGGGCATTTGGGAAAGAGAGCATAAAGAAGTCCTGAAAACTCAAGGAGTACTGTCCGGTACTTTTTTGCATGATGAAGACGTATGGGTAGTGTAGGAGCAGACCAAGAATTTTACACTGTTAAGCTTTTGATAAGCTTACTGTATGTCACAACATTAATTTCTGTCCAGAGTTGCATGAATTTTTCACCAAGATCTTGTATTGATGATGGGAGAGTCGCACTGCTGCATAAAGTCTTCTCCAGCACATGACAAACCAGACAAACTTAAATGACTGAAGCCATGAGAACTGATCAGGAAATATTCTACCGAGAGAAGTAATTTATTTCTCCTCCACATTCATTCCATATAAAACTTATTTCCACATGAATGGGAAAGATCACCTGGGTGATCACGAATGTAAAACATCTAAAACATAACAAAACAAAACAGCAGCTGATTGTGTCTGTAATACAAAGAAAAAAGTTATTACATTGTTGTACCACTGTAATAAATGCATAATAAATGTATAGTTACTGTCAGACACTTCTGGCTAACATGTGATTACTCCTACCTGAGCAGGTACTACAATTAACCCTGATGTCCTTCAACCAGTTTGAAACAGTTCACCACTACAAAAGAGGCAATTACCAAGTACCCGTGCAACACAGGCAGTAAACTATTTAACACGGACACAATGTAGCTTCTGTTAAAATAAAGATCACTACTCGACATAAAACAGACTAAAATGACCTCCAGGCCACATTACCCACCTCAGAGACATGACCATGTGGCAGGCACAGACAAAGGGAAAGGCAGTCTTCATGCCACAGGTGTGTTAAATAGGCCTACTTTTACCTACTTTTTGAAGAGGCTGCAGTCTGCAGCCTCTGACTCAGACTCTGCTACAATAATAATAATAAAGTAATAATCGGGGCGGCAGTAGCTCAGTTTGTAAGGACTTGGCTTCCGAAGGGTCGCCAGTTCAAGTCCCACACGGACCAAAGTACGGAGTGTGGACTGGTCGCTGGAGAGGTGCCAGTTCACCTCCTGAGCACTGCCGAGGCGCCCCTGCAAGGCACCAAACCCCCAACTGCTCGGGGCGCCTGAATATATGTATGTGTGCAGCCCCCTCACTCTGACACCTCTCTCAGATGTCTATAGGTCCTGTTTGTGCATGTGTGTGTACAGTGGTGGAAAGAGTACTGAAAATCTGTACTCAAGTACAAGTACTGTTACATTGCTAAAATATTACTCAATTACAAGTAAAAGTACTGGTGTTGGAAAAATACTTAAGTAAAAGTACAAAGTATTCATCAAAAAAAAAAAACTACTCAGAGTATTAGTTACTTTTAACCGATGATATCACCATCACCTCTCCAGACTAGGACGTTGTGTGTTTTGCTTTACCAGTAGTTAAAACACTACTGCCACGACTATTGATTACTGGTTAAATTCTTAGTGTAAAATCAATTAAAGATCAATCATTAACATCCTTTTTTTTTGTTTTGTTTTGCTTTTCGTCCATATGTCCTGGCTTTCATAGTCATGTTTGCAATCAAATCACCTTATTGGCTACAAAAATGCAGATAAAAGTTCTGGTTATTAATTAAAATTGTACTCAGTACTCAGTTATGATTTTAAAAGTAACTAACTAGATTACATAGTAAAATAATTAAGTACAAGTAAAAGTACAAACCTGAAAATCTACTCATAAAAGTACAAGTACCCCAAAAAACTACTTAATTACAGTAACTTGAGTATTTGTAACGAATTACTTCCACCCCTGTGTGTGTGTGTATGTATGTACAAGAAATTTCAACAGAGTGAAAAGCATGTCATTTCCCCTCGGGGATCAGCAAAGTATATCTTCTTCTTCTTCTTCTTCTTCTTCTAATCAAAGTAATAAAACAGGCAGGGACTGGAGCTGCTGGAGAGAAAAAGAATAGTAGCCTAATGGACAAATGAATATTACTGAAAATCAATAAGATAAATAAAATTATTACTTAATTATCACTAAAGGGAAGATTTCTCCACCACATTATCATCTGGCTGAATAATAGAATATACACAAGGTCCCATAATCCGCAATTAAAGTGTTAGTGAGAATTAGTGCGTATAATAGACCCATATGTGTGTTCCCGCCCTGTGTCCACCTGTTGTCATGACCACATGGATCTCAGACACACTGGGACAGTGAGGTGCAGCTCTGCTCATTGAACAGACAAACTGCGGCTCTGTCGGTGTAAGGTGCATCATCATCATCATCATCATCATCATCACTAGAGAACTGTATACCGGGTGTCTGGATCAGCTGGAGATACAGGGTAAACATCTTTTTAAATATCAATCATTAAGCAGGTGTTTGCGTGTTTTGTCACAAGACTGAGGCGAGTTGATTTAATGTCTTCACACAGAAACCATTTGTTAGTATTATATTCATATTTACGATAGCAAATGTCCACTCATGTTGTATTTATTGATAAATGATCAAATGTGAGGGTCCCGTTATTAAGGTGTAATTTGTTGTGTCTTTGTCCACGTTGTGCCATGTGCGCATAGATTAAGCGAACTAATCTGGATTATGGTCGGCACCGCCTGGCGATAACTGTCCCACTGTCCTCATGTTGCTATGTGAGGTGGACATGAGACAAAAAAGATAAGAAACACATTATTTTTTAAATGTAGCCTACAATGTGTGTTAAGCAGCGTTGGAAAGCAACTGAGAATAAACTCAAGTACTGTACTTAATAAATCTACAGTACTGACATAATTGTAGGCCTATTTACATTTGACTCAACTAAATTCCAGAGGTAAATCTATTCTATCTTTTACTCCACTGATTTTACACTGACATTAAAAGACATATGATATTCTAATATATGAGTCGGTATTATACAACTAATGGAAGAGCAAGAATTCAAGTCAAAAGACTTCTGAAGTCTTCTCAAAATGTATAAGAGACATTTTAAGTTTAATTAACTGGAATAAATATAATATTTATGAATCAATGAGAAAAGATTAGTTGGTTCCACTAAATTCTTGTATGATATTTTACACTGCGTTCATTAGTGACAAAAACAGAATAATATCATATTATATAATAAAAAAAAGTACATTTTGCTGATAATACTTATGTACTTTTACTTTTACTAGTAGTGGGAGATGTATTATGTTCTTTGTTTCGAGTACTACAATTTAAAAATATTTTAGTTGTCAGTAAAGTACAGAAATGTCAGTACATGTACTTAAAGGCATAGTATACAAGAAAATTCCGAAAAAATTATGCATTGACTCATATGAACAGAATCCCTTTTAATCATTACTTATAACCCATTAGAAGTGTGTGGTGGTGGTTGTATTTGTGTCGAGCCTAATGAAGTTATATGGTGACACTTTTTGGAGTTGGCCTGTCAAAACTGATTTTGTACCTCTGTTTTAAAATGTTTAAAAAAATGTAAAAAAAACAAACAAAAAAAAACTCTGACAGTTTCAAGTTTCATTTATTTAAGTTTGGCAAGGCAGAGTACAACAGAATAAAAACATAGTTTTAAAACAGTGCGTCCTGAAATGTGTCAAACATAACAGAGCATAAACCCTAAAATAAATAAGTAATTTCTAAACCTTTTCAAGAGTACAGGGAACAAATGAGAGTTAATGTCTTTTGGCTCCACTCGTGGGCACTAAGTAGCGATCAACCCATCAGCAAATGTGTGAAATTGAAAACAGTGTATGGACTCATATAACATAATCCCATTTAAATCATCACTTATGACCCATTAGAAGTGTTGGCTGTATCTGCAGAGACCCTGGCCTCTCCATGTATTTCCTTATTTTTTTCTCATTATTTTGCTGTGCTTGGACATTTTACCAATCCAAAATGTTGATATTTGATGTCCTGATGTATTTAGGAACAGCTTGGACACACCCTACTGACTCTACCTTTAAGGGCATGTGGGATAAAAGAGAACTCATGTCATGTCACTACAGGCTGGAGAGGTCAGATTACTTAAACCTAAGGACTATTTACAATTTTAGGCAGGACTCTACCCTTGAATTGTCTATCTTGGAAATTACCAACATGAGCAGAGACAGTGAAGTCTCTTACTGTATCTAGTGCCACATGGTGTGGCAGTGTGCAAACTGGACACTGACCTCTCTAACAGAGAAGCAGAGGGCAAAGTAATTCTGCTTATCACATACTGACTCATTGTTATCTCCCTCCAAGGTGCCTTTGCTTAAGTGGTCTCAGAAAATTCAAGGACTTGTTTCAGGTTCAGGTTCAGGTTCACAACTGAAACTAATAAAACTGCTCACCAGCACACTGAGTGAGGTATTTACTTCTTGTCATTCTTTTAATACTGTTTAATGACAAAAAAGTACAGAATCACAATAGAAAAGGGATCATTTGGCGTGTAAATTGGTTGACATATGTGTTTTGTCCTTTGAAACGGCTTCACTAATGCTTCTCAGTCCTGGAGCATCTGTTATGTAGGCATGGAACAATATGTTGTATCAAATTTAACTGTACTGCTGTACTGTTGAAAAACTGTCTGTCCGTTACACTTGTTTTTGTTTCTTTCTCTTTGTCAGCCCTGCACTAGCTGAAAGAAAACTCCTGCTTTAAAAAAAAAACTGCTTTAAGAGGAATCATAGGAACAGAAAACCGAAGACAAAAAGAGAGACAACACCAACTTCCTCTGCTTACTGAACTCATATTGGAAATAAACGTGTTGTAGACCTGGAGAAGGGGAGTGAAACATGCAGGGGTCCGAGGTTGGCACCAGGCTGCGCTACAGGCTGACTCTGGTCTCGGGGATGCTGGAATGTCTGTGTTTTGCCGGTGTGGTGTTTGGTTTCGCCTCTCTGATGTTTGTGCTGAAGGAGGACGGCTACTTCAGTCACCTGTGTGACGATGTCCCAGATACCAACGGCACCCTGATCAGTAGAGGTGAGCAGCTCTGGAGCCATTTATAACAACAGTGCGGGCATGCATCCTCTTCCATGGAGGTCACCATGTTGAATTGCCATGTTTTTACAGTAGCCCAGAATAGACAAACTAAACACTGGCTCTAGATACAGCCTTTCACTTCTCAGTGTCACCGCCAACAGAGGTTCTCCTACACATAGATATATACATACATAGATGCTGCATTGGCCTTTGGATCATACATCACCATGTTTTTTCTAACTTATTCCATGTAGATTACGAACCTTTGAGTATAATGTGACTTATTGAAATGTAAAGTTATAGTGCTTTTTATCCAGAAAAAACACTGTCCCCCAGTTTACATGTGTTTGTTCAAGAGTTCATTCAGAAGATTTCTTCTTTCTTTTGATATATTCCATATTAAGATATTCATGAACTGAATATTCTGTGGGTGTTGAAAAATCTGTTAATTTGTCAAAAATGCTGGCACTGGCTGGTTGACTTGCAGAGTCAAACAGAGTCAGGCCAAGCCAGCACATGTGTATGAAAAAGAGTCTAACATCATTTGATTCATCGTTTTAATGATATGACTGCAACTATAAAATAACCTAGACCATAAAGATGCATGCATGTAGAGCATTAGCATCACAGAATATCATTTTGAAAGAAGCAGAGGTTAAAGTTAGTCTTGGAGGTTTAATATTTAAACAATTACAAAATGTTTCTCATATCGGTGGTCCAAAAATTACAGTGTACACATGAAGAGGTGTGCTGAGCACCGCCAGTAACCTGAGGGAAAACTACTCTTTTGAGGTTTTCTCTTCAATGTGGACTTTCTCATCAGTTCAGGTCCAGTTTTCTCAACATCCCACAATGTTCCAAGCTTTTTCTCTGTTTCTCTTTCTCACAGACTGCAGTAGACAGGATGAGCAGTTCTCCCTGGTCTTCACCATCGCTTCGTTCCTCAACAACTTCCTAAATCTGGTCAATGGCTACCTGTTTGATCGATTTGGCACCATGGTGACGAGGCTGCTGGGAATGTGAGTTCATCTTATTTTTCTCTTTACAAGCAAGACTGCAGTTGAAAACCAAGCCAGCATCCATTTTTGTAATGCCATGGGCATATTGTTAAATGAAATAGCTTCATATTAAACTTTTTTTTAAAAATCTGTTGAAAAATAAAACAAAAACAAACAAACAAACAAAAAAACATAATGTACAATGTTTTCTGATTCAGAATGCACCTTGTTTTTCCCAAAACTGCTATCCTATATGAGATTTCCAGCAAATCTGTGGTCTCACACCTACAGTAGAAAGTTTTGTCATATACTCTTTCTATATTAACATTTAATGGCTTTTCATTCATATTTTCCTTGTATGTATTTTACAAGACAGTAGCCAGGCCTAAGACTGCCTGATGAAACAAAAGATTTTAGAGATCAATAGGCAAAACAAGGGGTTTATAAAAGTGTGATTAAATGCAAGATGATACCCATACGGGAACCCTGAGCTCAATTGTATACTTCTGTTTGCAGTTCAGTTGTTGCTGCAGTTTACAGTTAAGATGAAGGGGCATCATTCAGGGTTACAGAGATAAAAGTAGGGAGTGTCTAGCAGAGGCCGAGAGATTACACTCAAGCAGAGCCCACCTCCTTTGACCCTGTTTGGCTGTTGTCTTTGCAGTGACAGTATCATCACTTTACAATATAACTATGAATCATTATCCTGGCCAGTTAGACCATCTGTTCATAAATGGTACATTTCACTAATACGTGCCTGCAGATGTGCCACACATCCACATGCACGTTGGCGCATGGAAAGTTCCTCAAAGCAAATTTGTCCTGTTTCTAACAATAATAGTATCCGTCATTTTTTAATGGTATCACACATGGACTTACCTGCCTGTTCTCTTTTTCCTGAGACAGTCAGGGATTTTGATTTCTACAGCTTCTGCGTTTTTCATTGACAATTTAGGTTACTCATTCATTGTTCACTGAGCATGATGCATATCTTTAGACCATGTGATACAGGTTATCAGGTTAAAGAGCCCACACATGAAAAAAAAACTTAGATAATGTGTTTTTTCAAGTCTTACTGCTTATTTATTAAATAAATTAAGTACATCTTTCACAGGATGCATCAGAGTTATTTCATCCCATGCCAGTAAGATGAAAGTAAGATTTGACCATCAAAATATAATAATTACAAGTCATAGTGTACTTACAATATTAACTGTTGAATTTATTATGTGTGAAAATACTTCTCAGCTCTCCAGTGTGTCTGAGTGTGTGTATTGGGGGATAAATGTCAGAGACACTGATGTAGCTGCTCTAAATTCAGTCATATTTCTCTCTCCAGATGTTTGTACACGACTGGAACCCTCCTTGTGGCCTTCTCCAGTGCAGGTAGGTGCACACATGCACACAAGCATTCACAGCATACATCGAATAATCAAGTGACCTTTTCAAGCAGTTCATTAAACCTTTTCAATATTAAAAGCAAGTAAATAACCTCGTTTAAAAGGGACACATCAGCCCCAAATCAAAACCACATATTTTACTCTGGCCTATAAGGCTAGTTATCAGTCTAGATTGTTTTGGTGTGGATTGAAAAGTTTTGGAGCTACTGACCATATGTCTGCCTTCTCTCCACTATAATGGGCCTCAATGGCACTTGGCTTTGTGCTGGAAATAAAATAGTGCCTACATGAAACTGCTCACAACAAGGTCTGTGGATTATTTTGAGTAACATGCTCATGATTTCTGGGTTAACTAATGCATGATTCATAATGATGTAACGCAGGATGTATCATGAATTCCTGTTGCTCACCACTAACAAGTGATTAAGTCACTCTGACTTTATGCGTCAGTTCACATAAAATAACATTTACATCACATTTAATAGATCATCAGTTCAGGAATGTTAACTTATACCTCATACATTAATTTATATATCAGTATACTGTATATGGTTTCCCATCATCAGTGTGAAGTTAATGATTGTTCAGCACAGGTAAAACCATGGCAGTTATTACTAAAAATCCAGGTGTCTTTGATGCAGTATTTAATTCATGCCATAATCATATCAAACACATATTTAATTCTTAATTATATCTTGAAAATGTATTTTGATTTTGCCATGTCAGCCATTAACATTACTGCAACAGGACCAAACAGGCATAGCTTTCTTGCTGGACCACTGGTTCCCAGCTGGGGCGTCCTAAGCAATGGCCAAGTGTCAGGGAGAAGAAAACACTGAATTTGACAAAAAGAAGCCAATTAAAGGTAGAGTCAGAAGGATTTGTCTGAGCTGTTTGTAAATGCATAAGGAGGGTAAATACCAACACTTTGGGTTGATGAAACGTCCCAAGCACAGCACAATAACGAGAAAAAATAAGGACACATAGACAGAGGGCAACATCTCTGCAGATACAGACACCACCACACACATCTAGCAGGTCATAAGTGAAAAGGATTGTCATATGAGTCTATACTTTGTTTTCTTTAGGGAAATGTTACAGATTATACCTTTAAGTTGGACTGTTAAAAATTTAAAAAGACATCATACAGACAGAGAATGCATAATATGTCCCTAAAATATCAGTAAAATTAATCTCTGATGCAATGTGCACAGGAAATAACCTGCTCAAAATTCATCCAAGTGGCTCGTTTTCTTCCTGCTGTTGTGTTCAATATTTGGGTTAATTGTACAGTTTATCAGTTGTTCTGCAGTGTTATTGTTATGCATTAAATATAATGTGAAATATTCATGAAATATGTCACTTAGTCAAGGGTCCTCAGTTTACTCAGTGATAGAAAAGGGGTCTTTTAAGGAAAAAGGTTGGGAACAGTGTGCAAGACTATACTGTGATTCAGCTGTTCATCAGTGCTTAAACACTCATCTTTTCTGCTGTTCTGGCCACATGGTGAATCCATTAACTCAGTCAAGGTGTGGGTATAAGTTTAAAATTGTGACAAGAGTACATAATAAATGGAATATGTGTCTGAAGGTGCTGACTGAAGTTTAATCTTCCACTGTCATGTAGTAATTTCAGAGCTGCTTTTTCCTGCCTTGTCCTGCATCGCTGTGGGAGGAATCCTGCTCCTTCTGACTAACATGCAGGTGAATTCTGATTTTTGTTTAGATATTTTGGTGTAGGAACATACTGTACTGTGTGTCCAAACCCCTTTAAAATTTCCAGTAATGTTTTTTTGTGTGGCTGAATTGTGTCTCTGTCTCTGACGGTAAGGTTGGCAACTTGTTCGCTGCTCATCGCTCCACCATCATCACCCTCTACAATGGTGCCTTTGACTCATCTTCTGCTGTGTTTCTCATCATCAAGGTAAAAGGAGTGCACATATGTGAGTAGAGCCATTATGACGCAATGTTCTGGCCACATCTGAAATCATTTACATGATGGGTAGTTGTCAGAATACAATATCAGGATAATATATTCACATTGCAGGATGGTTGCAGTTGATAATTTTCAGCAGAAATTCTTTTTTTTCTACCAGGTTTCATATTAAGTGCAGTAGTTTTTCTCAAAACCACAAAAGCACAGATTTTAACATCAAACCCAGCCTTTGTTTATTGATTTTCTCACAAAATGACAAAAAACAAGGTGCAATCACTCAATGAAAAGTTGCAAACACAACCACATCCCCTCTCCCCATGGTGCATACCTCCCCTGAAGATTTAAAAAATACCCCATAAACAAATATAAATACAAAGATATATAAAATATAAAAACATAATTAGACAAATGGTTCCCAAACTTTTTCTAGTAGACCCTCCCTCGGAAACCAAAAAGTGTTCACCCCCATCCCACAATTTTTATCAATCGTTAACAATAACTGGTGAAGCAACTCATAAATAAAGGATTTTTAAAAAAAGAAAAAAGATTCTAGTTGAATTTTAATGAAATTTAGGTCAGCATGATAGCGCCAGCAAACTCCTGTTTCTTTATTTCCCCTTCATAAATCATTTTCATCATCTTTGTTTCACTCCATATTTCTCCTCTGGTGTCATCCACACCTCTCCTGCAATGGCTCTAACCCTTTTTTTGTGGAAAAGAGATGAAGTAAAAATGCTGGCACACCAAATAAAATTAAATCCACTTGAATTTGTGTTTAAATGCAGTTGAAGTACACCATTTTCGTTTCCCCTGCTTTTTCAGATTCTGCACGAACAGGGAGTTTCTCTTCGCACCTCCTTCCTTGTTTTGTCCGTCTGCAGCATCATACACCTGTTGAGGACCTTCCTGCTGATGCCCAGAACCCACATCCCCTACCCTCTGCCACAGTACTACACCTACGGGTGAGCTTGTCTTTGAAGCAGCTACTGTATCAGTTCACAAAGGTCATCTTCACAGATCAGACATGACATCCACTTTTCCTGGCGCACAGATTGAATTGCGGACAAGGCAACACTTACAATGTGGAGCAGTTTGAGAAGATGAGGGACGGTGCGATGACAGTTTTGCAGGAGTCCGGTGGGAGGGACGATACACCTGAGGATGAGACAGAAGCCCAAGACTCAGGAAAAGGTTTTTATCCTCACTGTTGCTGTTACCTCCACATTCACATTGACTTAGTAAGGTAAAGACAGGTGTGACCCTATTTAAGGTTCTGTTCCATTCAAGTCAAGGGTGTTGCTATTGTGAACGGCTCTGCTACACTAAATGGAACAGGGCCTTGCTTGGTATCATTGGTAACACCTGTTTACTATCTCATATCAATATGGCTGCCGTGAAAAAGGTCTATTGCAAAAAATTTAATGGACTAACTTACTTACATTATCCCAAATGTTTCCAACTATGATCAAACCCAGAGAAATCTGCAAATTATTCAAGGTAATGGTGTATTTACTACTAGCTGCAAGTTGCTATAATTTTTGAGAAAACATGGGCTACATTAGAGAGTGAAGAAGGAAGTCAATGAGTGTGACTAAACACAGCGTGAATAAAAATTTAAAACGTTACGTTGCCCATGACTGAGTCATGTTAGACAGATTTTCATCAGCTATGGTGATTGTTTAACTGAGATGAAAACAACTCTCATGATCCCACGCTACTTCACAACATCATCAAACTATGTCTTTTGTTATTTTTTGAATGTAAGAGAGACCCCTGGCTGCAGAGCGTTTAATGGACACTGTAGTTTCCGGAGCATTGAAAAGGTGACCACAATAGCTAAGTTGCCTTGCTATGTGTTTAGTGGCGAGTTTCCGGAGCTGTGTGCTGTCCTGGTTCTTCCTGTGGCACGTGCTGTGGTTGTCCATAATGCAGCTGAGGCACTACCTCTTCATCGGCACGCTCAACCCCATGCTCAACCGGCTTGCCGACAATGACCCCAACCTGGGTAACTCATCAGAAAAGTTCATGACTCTTTATCAACGACTGTCCCTTTAGAACATTCTCTTTGTTCTGTAACTGACTGATATTCACTCCATCTTCTCATCACCACCATCCAACCCAAACCCCATCTTCCTCAGTGAGTCAGTACACCAATGCTTTTGCCATGACCCAGCTGTGCGGGGTGCTGTGTGCTCCCTGGAATGGACTCATCATGGATAGACACAAGGGAAAGCCTCTGGCTCCTGGTAAATCAGTGAACGCTGCTATAACTCTGTGTGTATTGTTTGTGTTTGCAAAAACAGCATCTTTACTGATCACTTTTCAACCCATTCTTACTCCTGTAGGAGAAACGGAGCAGGAGGCAGACCTACGCTCCTCCTCTCTGTCTCTGTTCCTCACCTCCCTGCAGTGCCTGCTGTTCTCTGTGTGTGCCTCTGTTCCTTCCCTCCCACTGCAGTACCTCACCTTTGTTCTACAAGTCCTCAACCGCTCCTTCCTCTATGGGGGAAATGCAGCTTTCATTAGCATCGCGTGAGTAGCAATCACACACACACACACACACACACACACACACACACACACACACACAAACACACACACAAACACACACACTCACACAGTTTTTATATATCATCATACAGTATCCCTTAGGAATAGTTTGGGTAATTTGAAGTGTGGTTGTATGAGGTACTCATCAATAGTCAGAGTAATGCCTACAGTCGGATGGCAGATATCATGCCACCAGTGGAGGAGAGAAGAGTACCAGTGCAGGAAGCTAAGCAAAGTATATCTGTGGACACAGTCAGCACCTAAATGTATTTTAGCCACCTAACAAAAGCCCACCAAAAAAAGCAATGTCAGTTTAAGTTTATGTTACATTTTGAATATTTTCTCTCTTCAAAGCAACGGTACTCCTTTGGCAATTTGTCATTTTAGCTCTTAGAACACGGGAGTTGCTCCCGCTACCTTGATGTGTCAGACTTTGGTGTCTTAAGGGAACTTGGATTCAATAAAGTCACACAACACAAATAAACTAAACAATCAAGCTAGTCAGAAGTTTGAACACATCTTCTCTTTCAAAGTTTTTTTTTTCCCTACACACATGGAATTACGTAGTAAGCAAAAAATACAATTCTTCAAAGTAGCCGCCTTTTGCTTAGATGACAGCTTTGCATGCCGTTGGTATAATGTGATGCATTTTTTCCCCCTAATAAATAAGGAAAAACACTGAATGAGAAGTGTGTCAAACTTCTGTCTCTTTCTCTCTGTCTCTCTCAGTTTTCCAGCCTGTCACTTCGGGAAGCTGTACGGTCTGGTGATGTCCATGTCTGCTGTTGTCTCTCTGCTGCAGTACCCCTGCTTTGCCCTCGTCAAAGGAGCTCTGGGTGGAGATCCCTTTTATGTAAGTACCCAAGAAAGTTTTAGGTGGATACCAAATCCTTGTGGTTGACACATGAAGACATTTTGATGAGTGCTAACAATCTTAGTTTGTCCCACTGTTATGGTCAGCAGATTAATTTCAAAGTGTGTCAACATGTAACATCAAACTAAAGAGTAGTGTGATAACATAACTGACTTCAGACAAATGGAAAACTGTTGTTTTGATCTGTTACAGGTGGACATTGCTCTGACTGTCCTCACCCTGCTGGTGTTTATCCATCCTGTCTACATCTTCACCCACTGCAGGAGAGCAGCCCACCACAGAGAGGACAACGCACAGACTGAGGTCACTAATGGCTCCAAAATGGCTGAAGCTAAGTTGTAGTTCTAAAGTTTAAAAAGTGTTTTAGTCTGTCTAATTTGCCTGTCTCTTTCTGTTCCGATTTTTTTTAAAAGAGAAAATAGATATTACAGTATTTTGTACAACTGTTGTTGTTTTTTTTAATCTAAGTGCACTGACATAATTTCATACGTTTTTAAAATGTTTTGTATAATCCAAAATGTACGGTAGTGTAGTGCAGTGTAGTTATTAAAAATGTTAAACTAAATGTAGTGACTGGACTACAATTTATTTGAGTACTCTACTGACATTTCTGAACTGTAATGCTGTATACTGTACTATATATTAATCACAGTGCACATAACACTACTGTGCTGTGTGCTACTGTATGTTGATAAACATGAAAAAAACAGAACCAGCTTTAAATTGTATATATTTAATCTTAAAAAGTATGTGGCATGATATATATTTACAGTACAGTAAGACATCAAAACAAAAAAACAGTTATTCTGCATGAACATGAATACGAACATCACAGTCTAAGACAATACAGACATTGTGCTAATAAGCTTCATCCATTGTGTTAACAGTGTACAATGTAGTAGGGCTGAAAAAGTGGATCATACTATGTAAAACATTTTAGGTTTCACTAAACACTTTCATGACCACTTGAACCATAAAAAAAAAGCAGCATTAAGTAATCATATAATCAGTCTTTGGAGTTTTCTTTCTTAATGCACTGATTCATAACACAGAAAACAAAATGTTAATTCAAAAACAAAGGCACATGGTAGTTTCTCATAATGCTACCATGGAGAACTTTGATCTATGTTTTGACCATTCACTATACTGTGTGTAAAGATGGACGACGTGACAACTCCCCAAAGGTGAAGCAAAAACATCCTGATCGCCCGCTGGTGGCAGGCTGCAGTATAGGTCATAAATCCTGCTGCTCCATGTTAACGGAGGGGACATGGGCCAAACTAAAAGATCAAAGTACACGTCAAATAGGTTCCTATCACACTGATGTTTGTTAAAGCGTTTGATTTACTTATAAGATGGGTTTTAATTAGTTACGTGATGCTATAAAAGGAGAGTTTCATGTCAGGATTGACAGCTAAGCCCTGCATGCGATTGAGTCGGCTGGCTGCATGGGCGGGATCTTGATACCTGGGCTCCAACCCTGATCACTACTGCATGGACTCTGTCTGCAAATGATGTCACCAGTGCTCGTATCAAGGGTATTTTGGCTTCATTTTTGTATAGTGGGAGTAAGTGGAGATGTGTCGTCCATCTTTATACAGTCAACAGTTTGACAGGCGATCTACACACTTGTAATCACAGTTATGCACATATATTCAAAATCAGCATTATGGATAAAAAATAAAAATTAGGAATACCTAATACCAATCTACTGTATGATTATATTCAAAAAGAGGTAAGGCACTAGGCGCTACAAGGTACTTAATACACAGAGCAAAGTTCAATGTAAGTATAACAGTCCAAACTATACACAGTAAAAAAAAGATTTTCTTCATCTCTGTCTTATCGTTAGTCTCAACAGTCAATCCCCCCAAAGAAATGAATCTCTCTTCGTAAGGCTGGCTTTACACAGTGAAACTTTAACACAAACAGTTGCAAGTTGCAAATTGCACGAAAAATACTTTCCAGGCAACTTGATAGTTACATGAAGCAATTATAATCAGCCTCATGCAACAACAGTAAATTTCACTAAAATTAGCTAGCTACTTTGGTCATTTCTTTAATAACTGTTTTCTCACTAGATTATATCCAGAAGCAAGTGTCATTGTCATCTTATTTTGTATAATTTTCTTACCGGATGATAACAATTCGGCCATTTCACACTCTATTCAAGGAGTCTGATCCAATGAGCCTCCAGTGAGAGCATCCTCACTTTGATTGAAGGAAAATAAATACATAAATAGCTCTTTGTTGCCACCTTCTGACATTAGTGTGAAATTGTAGCTTGATATATGATTGTATTTTTTAAATGTTTGAAATATGAAATGTTTGAATTAATCATCTGACACATTATCAATGTTTTGATTGGCTGTTGCATGAAACTAGTTTTACAAAGTTGAGTTTCGCAACTGTTGTTGTTGGGTTTCAAACATGTTTCAAGTATGTTGCAGAGAGCTTTACACTATGCAACTCAACCACAACTTTCAGCCAACTAAGGTTTTATGAATGTTTCACAATGTAAAGCTTGGCTTATGCATTTATTTTACACTTTTATCTGACCTCTGCATTCACTGCATCAAACCTCAGCATCTGTCAGGTGGGGATATTGTGCTCTTCGTCTTTTTTTTCAACAGGCTAATTTTGTGTCAGGACTTTGGTTAACAGTTTGAATCGGGTTCAAATTTGGATGAAGGTAAGTGTTACACATGTAGCTAAGAGGGTGAAATTCTGAGCTTGCAGAAAAAGGAATGAATGTTGTTTGAGTGTTTACGGGACCTTTTCAATCCCACTGTTCTTGTCGTCATTCCTACTGGCTGCCTGTCCACTCTCAGTGGTGGGCATGCGGTTGTGGTGCAGAAACAAGATGGAGTCCAAACTTTCTGGTGGGATGCTGGCTCTCTTCCTGTATGTGGCTCCCGCTCCTTCCTGGACAAAGTCCTGCGCAGCGTTACCTGCCACCGCAGGGGCGGCCAGGTAGGCCCGAGCCACCGTGGCCAACAGTGGGAACTGCACTGCCTTTGTCCTCCACCACTGCAGCGGCTCCACTCCCAGAGAAGTCCCCTTGTCGGCTCTGAAGACGGACATCTCCATGTCTATGGACTCCTCCACGGAGCTCTGCCTGCTCCTGGGAGCGGAGCTGAACAGGTCTCCCAGGAGAAACTCCATACCAGAGAGCCCGGCCTGAGAGCCAGGATCTGCCAGCTCTCTCTCATCAGCCTCTTCTACATCACTCTCTTCATCTTCATATAACTCCATCTCTCTGAAGTTGATTGGGCGGGATTCTTTGAGGCGCTTGGACCTCCGCAGGAAGTCACTCTCTGACTCTGGAGAAGCAGGTGAGGGGCTCCTCTTGATCTGGCTTTGCTTCATCACTTGGCCTCTCCTCCTGTCCTCCTTCACAATCCTGACAGCCTCTTTCTTCAGCCAGTCAAAAGTGGCTGTCTGCTCCTGTAAGTAATCACAACAAAAAGAGATAATTTGTGCTCCAGGGAATGTTTTGCTTCGCACACAATATACACACAAGCACAAATGTGTGAGGAATGGCTTAAACAGCATATTTGTCTGCTAACTAGCTTAGTAAATGAGTGTTACATCTGAAGCCAATGAGCACATCATTTTGTATAGTTAAAGGTTACATTAAAAAAAACAAAAACCCTTGTTTGTTAGCAAATACACTGACTAGTATTTCCTCATCATGTTGTAACCTTAACAGTGAAAACTGTAAAAAAACAAACAAAAAAAAAACAATCAATTTCCTGCATGTTAACTTTATGGCTCACCTTCTCCTCCATGAATCCCAGCCCATGAAACTGGGGGTCGAGAGAACACGCCACGCACAGAACCTTGTTGACAACAGGGTTGTTGTAACAGGTCGTCAAGTTCCGCCTCATCATCCTCTTCACTTCCTTTAGGATGGATGATGACTCTCCCGGTCTCGACACTAGGTGTCGAGACAGCAGGCCGGTGAGAATGGGTTTGATGAGGGACAGACGGGGGAACGCCTCCTTGGCGAGAGTTCTACATGCCACGTCCAGAGGTCTGAGAACCAAACACAGCTCCTCCAGAACCTTCCATTCAGATCGCAAACTTGCACTGCTTGCTGAAGTGGAGTTTGCATGGCAGCTGCCAGATGAACTGGACTCTGATGAAGTGTCTTCCTTCGACAGGCCCTCACCTTTAATCTCTTTAATCATATCACAGAAAAGGCTTTTATGTTTGATAAGCATGCTCAGTAGAGGGTACAGCTTATTCCACGTTGGCCGGCTATGAGCCCAGGACTTCAGCTCTGCCTGCTCTTGTTTGGTCAGGGTCTGCAGCAGACTCTGGGTGTGGTGCAGATAAAATCCTCTGTTTTGGGCAGGCAGTAGAAACAGGGCTGAGAGAATATCGTGGAATTGGCTGAGGGCCTTGGAGATGACGGGGTGTGACATCACTTCCTCAATGCAGCCTTGCACAGCGCTGAAGAAACATGGCACAGACAGCTGTCCTTCACTAGAATGGCCGTGCTCTGAGCCATGTGGTTCCTCAGGAGACACGGAGTCGTCCCTCTCAAGAAATGTTGTTGAGTTCGGATGAGGAACGCTTCCTGCGGCCTCGCCACCTTTCTCGCTCTTCAGCAGCCCCATCCTCATCTTGTTCCTTCCCTCCCCTCCCAGCAAGACCATGTTAGGCTGTGAGATTCCCCACTCCTGGGCCATCACTTTCACTTGAGCCTGTACTGCTCGAAGGCTGTAGTCCTTTGCCCCACTCTCTGTCAGTCTTTGGGTTGCCAGGGCCAGGTTCTGAAAATCAAAATTACAGTCTATGTAATGAGCCCAGAGGGTGAGGTACCGCTCAGTGTTGCCCTGCCAGTTGTGGAGCCAAACATCCACACTTAAAGTGACAAAGTGGGGAACTTCACTGCGATGGTAGGAGGGTCGCCCACGTCTCCTGGGCTCAAACTCAATTGGAGCAGTGTAGTCACATATCTCTTCCGTTTCTCCAGTTCCCATTTTCCTCCACAGCAGCTGAGACAGGCTCGTCTTGCCTTTAGCGTGGTGTTCCTTCAGAAGGTTCTCCAGCTGACAAGGTGAAGGCAGCTCCTTGTAGGAGGGCAGGAGGGTGTGGATCAGCTGTTTGAAGCCTTTGCCCTCTACCAGAGCTGGGGGCTGGAGATCCATGATGAGAAAGTTGGCGATGGCGTTGGTCACATGAGCAGACAATACCAGGGGGACCGTACTGACCAGACCGCTGTTCATCATCACTGGCTGTGGGCGTTGAGCTTTGGTAAAAAAAAGAACAAATTTTCAATCAGTAAATAAGCTTCAACAGTTTGACGACACATTTTTACAGACTGTTTAGGCTGTAGATCAATTCTGAACTACACTAGATACCAGTTCACTGAGTTTTTGTTTGTTTGAATGAGTTTTCTGACTCACATTTTGACCAGCGATTCTTAACGTTAACAAAAGAACTTAAGCATGGTTAAAAGGAAAATTCTTGTTTCCACTACTTTAGCCATGGTACTGACATCACTCTATGACACTCTTGTGGCAGTTGCTTAACCCTTTGGTCCAGACTAGACCTCCAGCCATTAATCGATTAGTTGCTGACTATTAAATTTGCCAATTAAAATTAAATTTAAAAAAATCAAAATCATCAAGAATCGTCAATTAATCAGTTTGAGTAATCTTTTAATGGAAAATAGTCAAAATGATCTGATTCCAGCTTCTTAAATGTGAATATTTTTTGGTTTCTTTACTCACCTGTGTCAGTAAACCGAATATATTTAGCTTGTGGACAAAACATGACATTTGAGGACGTCATCTTGGGCTTTTTAAAAAATATTTCTACCATTTTCTGACATTTTACGGAGCAAACAACTAATTGATTAATTGAGAAAATAATGGATAGATTAATCTATAATGAAAATAATCAGTAGTTATAATGTGGATATCCAATCAGTGTGGATGGTAAATGTAGTCAGTTGAAGCCATGGAAGCAGTGCTTACATGTACCAGGATGTATTGTGTGCAAGATTCTGACGCTCAACCCCATGTTGCTGTGTTTAACTACCCTAGCTTATATATATTACTTTGTTAGGTAAAGTGTAGCGTTTTGTGGGAAAAAAAACAAAAACTCATTTAGCATACCCTCTGGTTACTCAGAGAAGGGGGGGGGAGGGGGAGGGACTAGAAATCAAAGCTGAAATAGCCTGCAGTTCTTCTTTAATACCACTCACATCACTGGTGCAGGAAGAACAACAAATACTACAGCAGGGGAACTCACCTTTGCCAATTTAGCACACACTGAGGAATTTATTGCTTCAATTGTCTATGTTTACGATAATTATAATTTTTTATTCACAAAACATCACTTTAAAGAAATCTGACTAGATAAAAACATGAGCAGGTTGTAAACACATCCCCAGTTTAACGAAGCTTGTTTGGAGTAGAGAACATGGATAAACAGTAAAATTATAACCAAAACTGTACTTTGTAAACATAGATCACAGACTTCCTGGTTTACCTTTGACCTGCTCTACCTGTCATAGTTATTCTCCAGGGTAAATGGGCCATCCACACCAAGAATGATAACTGTAACTATAAATATATATTTTTTAAAATTGATCTAACACAAGTGGATGGCGGTATCCAGAAAACAAGAGTAAGTTGTGGTGTGGATGGCTCTTTATGAAGGATTATTACAAACATTTTGTGCTCACTTTTAGTTTTACCTCCAAATAAAGTGGTTTGAATAATTTGATTAAACTCTTTGTTTGTTACAACCTGCCCAACTGGTTAATTCTTGGTCTGTAGACTTTGTGGTCAAGATGTGACTAGGTTCCCAGATAGCAGCAATTACTCTGGTGAGTACATAGTTATCATAACTGATAGAAATAATTTTGTGAAATTTATGAAAATAAGGGTTAAGTTGTAATAAACCAGAACTTTCCTTTAATATTGTAACTTGGATTTAGTGTTATTAATTGTGCAACGTCAACAGGCAGTAGATTAATAGTTACCTATTGGCAGAAGACTCCGGTCCTTGCTACCATCACGTGTTTTGATGTGGTGTTTGGTGGTCAGATGGTTTTGGATATCTGCTGCTCCTCCTCCACAGCCCACACGCTCCCCACACAGCTTACACACTACAGTGCTCCGGTCGAGAGGCCGACCTGTTGGGTCTGGCTCAAACCCAAAGAAGTACCAGGGGCTGTGTTGTGTGACGTTTGGGTTACTCAGCAGTTTCTCAGTTCCAGGTATAAAATCGTATGTACGTTCCACAGGGTGAGAGCTAGGGGACGGGAAGGGTATCAGGGCAGAGGAGGGGAAGGCAGAGCCATAAATCAGGCCTGAATCGCTGACTGCATCCGGGTTTGACATCGTCGTCACATCACTGATCACAGGCATGGGGCTCTGTGACTGGCTATGGTCTGAACCAAGGGAAGAGCTGCTGGGCTCTGGGAGGGTGACCAGTTGGATATCCTGCAGGAGGCGCAGAACTGTCTCCTTGTCTCCAATTTCACATTTCACATTGTCACCTGTGCCCCCCCCCCAAATAAAAAACAAACGCATAAGATATTAGCCAAATTAAATTTACTGTCAGCCGCAGTGTGAAATGTGAAGTCGTTCCATGCTTCTGTGAGTGAACTCACCCATTCCCAGGCCAAGCAAGGTGGCATAATCCTTGCCGATCCAGACCTTGAGCTCTGTTCCCTCTGTAATGGGCTGTGAAACCCTGTAGTAGATGTGACGGTAAAACTGGAAGACAACCAGGTTGTGTTCCTCCTCACTGCGGGCATAAGTTACATACCTGAAATGAAGAGCAAACATCTACAGTATGTAACTGTGACCAGGAAAGAAAGAGCCATTATCTGTCAAACAAATGCTGTGATAAAAAAAAACAAAAAAAACAAAAAGTGACTGAATTTCAGACAGCATTATGAAAAAAATATAGCACAAGGGAGAAAGCAAACTACTTTGTGAGAAACTTAATTTAAATCAGTAAGAACTGCTCACCTCATCCAGTTAGATTTGTTTTCATCAGAAGCGTCGACATAGATAAAGGAAGCATCATCCCTGATCTGGAGAGGGGAGCAATGTGTATTTTAACTATTTTTAATTTAGAGCTGGGTGATATGGCTTGTAAATAATATCTTGATAATTTTTTTGGCTATTCTCCGCTACATCTCAATATAAATATTTTCTCTAAAATAACAGTCCTTAAATTTTCAAATAGTGCAAACATATGATGATCTTTTAGGATATGATGCATTGACATAGATTGAACTATCCAATAGATAGTGCTGGGTTATACGGGCAGAATCAAACACCACATTATTTTTGACCAAATACCTTGATCAATATTGCAACAATATTGTAGGCATGACTATTAGTGCTTTCACGAAATATTCACATGATCATTTTTTTTGACAATCATCTGCAATGTGGATATAATGACTACGTGTGTAAAGGCCCTGATTCCAAAAAAGTTGAGATGCAGGGTTAGACTCGCAATTGTGTGTTGAGTTTAATGGTTTAACTTAAACTGTTTTCCAGACAAATGTGAACCTTGCCCCATCCTGGCTTAGACAAGCCTTTTGCATTTGTCCCTGTTACACTCAATCATGATACCATCACCTGTTACCAAACAACCTGTTTAACTGTGGCATGTTCAAAACAGGTGGGTTTTTTTCTGAGCATTCTTCAACTTTTCCAGTCTTTTGTTGTTCCTGTTTCAAACTTTTTAGAACATGTTGTATATTAATCAAATTCAGTGTATATTTATATTAAAAAAAAACACACACACACAATAAAGTTATCAGTTTGAACATTAAATATCTTGTTTTTGTAATGTTTTCAACTGAATTTAGGTTAAAAATAATTAAAAAATAATTTGCATTTTGTCTTTATTTACATTTTACACAGCATCCAAACCTTTTCCGGAATCAAGGATGTAATAGAACAGCTAGAACAGTCAGAAAATTTCATAGCTTTAGTATAATACAGCCTTTAAAACCAGGAAAAAACAACATGTATGCAATATCATGATATAAACATATCTAAAATCTGAAATGATGTCTAGTCTCATGTCATGATATAAGCACTAATAGAATTCCTGCTGGTTATTAACTCAAGTCAGAAATTACATCATAAATTTGACAAAACAGCACCATTTTTTTGGTCATAACTTGATTTTACTTCTACTTACAGCCCAGGCGTATTTAAGGTTGGCTGGCATTTGTCCTCTGCACACTTCTCCCAAAAATGGTCCAAACATCACTTTCTGCTGAAGGTGACACTTGGCGTACACCTTCATGTCTCCGAGCTGCTCTTCACCAGAGGATCCAGGACCAGACATCCCAGACCCGACTTCCCTGCACACGCACAGGCAGGAAGGCAGGGACAGCACCGCCCGCGAGGGGCCACTGTGGAGCCACGGCTCTCCAGGCGGCAGCACAGCATCTGGGACATAGTTCTGGTTTGAAGCAGTCTGGAGAAACGGAAAGTCCTCGAAGAATTCTTCATGGTTTAAATCCAAACCTGGAGAGGCAAAAAATAGATAGAAATAACTAGTCAAATGTGAAATTTAAGTGAGATATTGTCATTGACAGTCCAGTGGAGGAGACATGTTTACTGTTTCTTTATTGGAAGGAATTAAAACAGGAAATAGAGACAAATCCTTTTGAGGATGTTTCTACATTAGAATGTAATTGTTACTATTCAACAGTAGACATATTGCATTATAGTAAACACACATTTTACACATTATTTATAGTGAAGACGGAAGCATTGAGTTTGTTTTCATTGTTTTTATTTTGAATTCCCTGTCAAGAAAAATATATGCTTCTTTAGCGTCTTGTATCCAGTATTATGTCTACTTTCTGAAGACATCTGATCATTCCACAGAGACTGTAATTACTAAGATAATGAATCCATTTCAGCAGTGGTGCAGAATGTGTGTGCTTCTGTTAGGGGTGCCCACTTGTCTGGTGGCAGACCTGCTGGGCCAGCAGACCTGCTGGGCCAGCTGAAGCTTTCTCTGGTAATATCTCGCTTGGCTGCTTACAGCTCCCGAGGGATGGAATCTGTTGACTTTGGAGGGAGCTTTCAGACCTGTTGTAAAAATTAAATTGAAGTATTTCAGTCATTTCAGCCAGTGTCATGGGATACATGTAAATTCAGAGAGCAACAGGGTACATATTACAGAAACTCCCCATCTTAAATTTTATGGAAACAAAGGAAGAGTCTGAGGTCAGATTTCTCACAATTTGGTATTAAAGAAGCAAATCCTAACCAACTTCTGTCTTATCTTACTACATCCTACCTTATCTCAGGTTAGGAAACCCTAAATACTCTATCCAACATCGGTCCAACTTTTATGTCTGTTACCTAGCAACAGCTAATAGCTATTTTCTTCTTTGTAAGTGTTGTTTTTTTTCCTCATTGACACATACTGCCATACAAAATATGAAGCAAAAACAACGAGGACTTAAGTTCAAAACAGATGAGTTAGAGCTATTGGTAACATCTGTGGAGAAATCTAAAGATGTTCTTTGTGGGAAATTTGCAGAAATGTTAACTCTAGAAATAAAAGAAACAGAGTGGGCTAAGATAACAGACAGTCAACAGAGAGGGTTGATGATTGTGAGATGACCTTTAAGGTTGTGCAAAGTGCAAGAGGATCAGATAGTGAGCTGTGCAGTAGAGGACAGGTAATTATTATTAATTATTCATGTTTGTTTATTAACTAGCCCCTGCCTGTCATTTTACAAAAGTGGCCCTCAAGTAAAGCAAGTTGGGTAACCCTGTAGTACAGTAAACATATTGCCAATTTCTCCTTTAATTTAGGATAGGATAAGATTGGCTTAGGAACTGTTCATATGTAATGGCTTTGTTGCTAAATCAGGTTCTAACTAATCACTACGGTAACCAAACAGTCAAGATAGGATCTACAAATTAGGAAGTTTCTGTAATACTACCCTGGTGAATGAACACATCCTACCTGCGCACACTGACAGGAGTAATTTTTCTCCCCTCCAGTCCTGCATCACACAGGTGGAGAAAGGGTGTGTTTCTGATGCAGTGATTGGTGTAGATGACTGATGTGCCAGCTTCTTTACACATGCGAACAAGCATTGAGCCCAAATAATTGACTCCTAGAGGGATGTGGCTGTACCACATTTCATCTGTCACCTCCTTCTTCGGCTGCAAATAAAGGGCTGTTGCGTTGGATGGGAGCTTGCTGAGGTACTTTAGAAGAGAATTAATGGGACAGAATTCACTGCCTGGCCTCTCAAACATTGAGCATCGGTCCTTCTCATTATGAATTTTCGCCTCATCACCAAATGATAAAGTGCAGTATCTCAGTCCCCTGTCATCTTTTCTGATTACAAATGAATCTGGTTTTAGATTCCTGTTGGCCTGCTTCCCTCTGCGGCCGAAATGTGCCTGTATATCAAACCAGACCTTGTTAAGAAGACCCCTTGGAGTGCTGGTGTCCATCACTCGAGAGTGTCTGAGGATGCGGATATCATCAGGGGACAGTGCCTGATGGTGTGAGGTTCTGTCTCGGCCGGACTTCCTTATTCTGTTGAGCATTGCCAAGAAGACCTTGTTGGCTGAGTTGAACTCAGCATCTCTCATTAAGCTCACAGGGCGGCAGACAGGAGGCTCTTTGAAGTAACGGTTCAGTCCAGCCCTCAGTGCAATGTAACTAGAAATCCCATACAGCTCCCCTTTGCTGTTTCTCACTGACCCATAAAAATGTCTCAGCAGCCCGTTCAGCTCAGTTTTGTCCACTGTAGGCAGGTCCACCTGGAGCCCCTGTGACTCCAACCAGCCAAGGAAGCAATTCACCGCCCATGTCGTCTGCTTCTTTGTAAGCTTACTTATTTCACCCCTGCTGTCTTCAAGTTCATCTAATTCCATGTCTGATAACATTGCATGTCTAGAAATGTCAGTGATATTCACCTCACACTCTTCCTCTTCTGGTGACTCATCCTCTTCTTTCAGAATGATCTCCTCTTTAGTTTTAATATCAGGTTCAAACAAATCCATTTTTTCAGGAGAATCCTTCAAATGTGCATTCATATTGTTAGCTGTTAGCTCCATCAGCGCTGCTTTGTAATAAATGTGAAATGAAGCGAGCTCAGGTTGACCGTGTAAACAAAGCGGAGTAATACTGCTCCAGTAGTCAGGTTTACGGTGCAATATGGCGATTATACCACAGCCATTATCAGCTTGTATTGAAGAGACGGGGTCCGTCGATTTAGAAAAGGGATATTAACACGCTAAAGATGGCGGCTCTACTGGCCAATCATTGCACCAAACGCATAACTGTCGTTATTTACGACCTATCATACCGTGATAAGAGCACCAAATCCCATAACAAATGATATTTTAAACAACAAAACATCCCCAGATGCCTCCGTCAGCTCCTTATAATGGACTGGGTGAATGACTGTTTAGGTGATACCATGGTAACAACAGAGGTATGAGACTGCCGTAAAACAGACTTGTAGCCCTGGGGTCGTATTCTCTCTGCGCATGCGTACACGAATCTTTAGGTAGTTCAAAGTTTTGTTTGTAACAACATGGCGGAAATTAACACTCTATATTGTATAGTATGCAATTTATCAGTATTATGTGAATATATGTATGACAGAACTTGATAATGGACAGCATTATAATAGAAACTTGCTGGTTGGTGTTACTCAAACGACGCCATACGATACCATGTGGTTTGCGCTCTGAAGTAAGCAATGATATAAATTAATAAAGCGTATGCACATACAAAAACAGAATCAGTTAGGGACTATTTTTTCACCTTTAAATGCACCCCACAGCAGTGCTGCTTTACAGTACCCCTAATAGTGCTCCGCTGCAAGTGTATTATGTCAGTTTTAAGGGGGCGGATGACTGCAGTCGTGCAAGTACTCAAATTTGATGCATACTTAAGATACACAATTATTGCTGAAACAGCTGGAATTTGCAGTTTATTACCTTGAGGCTCAAACAAAGCTCCAGAGGTCGTGGAAGAAGTGGTCTCGAAAAAATCTGCACGATGTCGACGTCTCAGATGACTTCTTAAATTCGTGGTATTTCCACCTTTTGCAAGCACTATTTTTCGGCACAAACGACAAACGGCCTCGCCAGAGTTCAAAGGTTGTCCCTTTTCATCTGCTTTCAAGCCGAAATACAGCCACACCAGAGACTTGCTTCTTGGTTTACTGATAAGATCCATGTTTCTGTGGTGGCCCTTTTCTGCAGGCTGTCCGCTGGATGCAGCACAGCTGCAAGAGTTGCAGTGGATAGAAAGGACACCCTGTAAGGAAATTACACAAAAATGATGTGTATCTGCTCTTTTAAATGCATTATCACGTTAATAATGATAAGACATTTCTATAAGACATAACACGAGACTGAAATTCACATCATCGTGCCCAGTGCATAATTGTGATCATATTAGAATAAAAGTCTGCTGTTGTAAAATAATACATCTTTGTATTCAGTTTTGTAACATGTGCCAATACTAACGCTGTAACAAACAGTCCAAACACTATCAGTGGGATTCACAAAACAACAACAACAAAAAACATACTAAAACCATTGAGTTGGTGGTGCACCATCTACCTGCTCTATTTCTATGCGTTCTACGTCTTTATTTGTAGACCGACGACAACACACTGCGACGGATCAGGGTTGCCAGGTCCTGTAGATAATAGTCCTGTTTATATATCTATGGTCCTGTACAAACCTCCAGGTCCCATTTAAATCCAAACCAAATAATTTCTGGTTAATTTTCCTTTTTCTTGCTCCAACACACCTGATTCAAATGATCAGCTCGTCATGAAGCCCGTGCAGAAGCCTGATAACGAGCTGATCATTTGAATCAGGTGTGTTGGAGCAGGGACACATCTAAAACATGGAGGACAGTGAGCCCTGAGGACCAGGGTAGGGGAAACACTGAGCTGTAACAATAAGGCCCTCAAGGTGGTTCCTTTATTTTTTCCTAATCTTGAAGCACTATTGTGTACAGGGACCCTGTGTTTTAGTTTCTTTATTATTTTAGTTGATTAAGAAAGATGTCAGCATGACAACAAAACAACTAAAACTATTACTGAAACTTACAAAAACTGAATTAAAAGTACACATTTTTAAAGAATCAAAACTAAACTCTGGAACTCTGGAAACTAAACAGACTAAACAAAAAATAAATAAAAACGGAAGAAAAATAAAAACCAATGAAAAATTCAAAACTATAAAAATGTGCAGCGGAGAGCCACATCTCATACCACCGCCTCACCTTTTTTTAAAAAACTGATTTACGTGAAATCTTAAAACCTGGCAACACACCGGAACTAGTGTACCATAGTTTGGCGTTAGCTGTTAAACCTGCATGTTCAGCTCGTACATAATAGCTAACGTTACATCTTGAGAAGGAGGATGTTCTTTAATGTCTGCTCGGATTTTTGCTGAAAGTAAAGCTTAAATATTTCAGGTAAGCACTAAACTAAGCGTCCAATATTTATATCCCTATATTTCTCAAGACTCTCTGGTAGGACCAGACGTGACGTTTACTTTCATGCTGTGAATGCCACCCGACTCGTCTTGTTTATCTAAACGTAGCTTTACATTACATTACATTTTAGTTACCGCAGTTGATTGGTTTTACGTACTGGCGGTTAGCTTACGGTAAGCCACTGCTAACAACATAATGGCCTGGCTGGCTTGCCGTAGCATGCTGTGTTCTTCGTGGTGGGGCAGCTGTTGCCACGGCGACCCCACTCACAAGTTACCGTTGGCAGAAACTAACTGAACTTAAAACGGCAGACACACCTTCGAGCACATACAAACACACAGATAAAAGAAATGGCCTCTTGCCTGGTACCCGACTTCCCGGCTGTTACAGTCGCACTGGAGCATTTGAAGGAGCTGGACAAGCAGCTGAAAGAGGACGGAATACCTTTCTCACCTGAGGCCAGCCTCCATCTGACAGAGATAACCGCTGCTATCACTGAACTGGAGGCGGACCGGCGTGCAGCTCATGAATATTTAGAAGTGGAGACCATAGAAAACAGTAAGCTAAGACACCAAATTAACAATATAAGGGAAAGAATGAGTCAGGAGATCATGGCTGATGTAGCAGCAGCCCGGGCATCTAACACCGAGGAGATAGAGCAGCTGCACAAAGACCTCAACACTGTTTCTCAGCTGCAAGAAGCAACTGTGAAAAGGCGGGAAGCCCTGTTGAGTCAAAACCAAGTGTTGTATCCAGAGCGAGAGCAGGTAAAGGCTGAACATGAGGGTATTGCCTCTGCTCTGAATGATCAAATCACCTTAAAATACGGTTTGCAGATGCAACTGGAGCAGACACAGGAGCAGATAGAGGAGCTGAAGTCCTGCATCGCTGCTGTCGAACAGGACAAACTAACACTGCAGCAAAACGTAGCACTGGAGAGTGAGGCTTTCACTGTGAAAGAAGGCAACCTGTTGAGAGAAGTGGAGCAGGTTGAGGGGGAACTTAAGCAGCAGAAGCAAGCAATCAGGAAGAGGAGAAGAGAGTTGGACAGGGTTGAAGACAAGACACGAGAAACCCTTGCCAATCTGGGTGAGCTCACGATTCACATCACCAAGCTGGAGAGCAATGTACAAAGACTGACAGCCTCGCGGTGTCAGTGCGAGAAACAGCTGGAGGGGGAGACCCAAAAGCATCAAGAACTGAGACAACAAAGAGAAGTGCTGAAGAAGGAGCTGCGTGAGTTAGGGGAAGCCTTCAGGGTTGCTGTCCAGCATCTTAAAGAAGAAATTGCCTCAGTGGAAGGTAATATAGAGGAGGGTCGAGCGTCAAGATTGCTCCATCAAGACTCCCTGGCTTACATTTGTGAGATATTCAAGCAGCAGCACAATGAAGAGAGCGAAGTACGGGCAGAGAATTTCCTTATCTCACAGCAGCTGGAGCGTTCCAAGCTGCAGCTGGAGGAGTGCATCGCCTCCATAGTCAAGCACAGCAAGGAGATCAACGAGATGGACAAACAGATCACAGAACTCCTGGAAGCAGACACCATCAACAAGCGTGTCTTTGAGAAGAATCAGGAAGAGATGTGTGGCAACATGGATACAGAAAAGAGGAACATCAGCCATTTTGAGGAGGAGAAAAGGCGCCTAATGGGGCTCTTGGAGGAGGCGAAGGGGAAGCAGGAGAGGCACGTGGCAAAAATGAACTCTGAAATCATCAGCATCAGGAGGAGGTATGAGGGGCTTCTACAAGAGGAGGCCACACTCCAGCAGTGTCAGCCCAAGAGCGCAGACACTAAGCTGTTGATGAGCCATGTGACCCAGTGTGAGGTGGAGTATAGACAAAAACAGATAGAACACCATCAGGAAATAGAGAAGTGCATTGCAGAGACAGAGATCATCGCAAGGAGCAACAAGGAGAAGCAGAGGGAGGTGGAGGAAACAGAGGAGGTTCTGAAGGAGGTGGAGGCAAGGTGGAACAAAGAGCAGTCCAGGCACCAGAGGCTGAAAATGCTGACCTCCGAGCTGAGGGGGAAGAAAGAGGATCTGGAGGTGTCGATTCAGGGGCTGCAGGAGAAAACTATCTCTCTACTTCAGCCCAAAGAGGAAATGAAAGCCAAGCTGCAGGAGATGAGAAGAAGTTACATGGACGTACTCAACAAACAGGCCTCAGAGCTGAGAGCTGTAGAGATGTGCATCTATGACAATAGGGTGAAACTGGAGCAGGTCAGCATGGAGAACAGCAGGCTGCAGCTCTGTATCAGACAGATGACAGAGGGTGTTAGCAGAGCCAGAAAGGACAAAGACAGATACTGGCAGGAGATTCACCAGTTCAAGCAGGACACAAAGGCTTTGTTTCACGCTTTGCAGGAGGCATGGAGGGAGGATTTGTTGGTAACTCAGGAGTGTCAGAGCAGCGATAGTGAGCTGTTGGTGCAAATGAGTGCATTGGCAAACCACGTGAAGACCAGGAGTCAACAGTTGGGGAATGTCAAGACACTCCTCCACCAAGTAATGTTAGACTTCAGCAAACGACTCGGAGATAAAACAACTGTAGAACAGCAGAGTTGAGTTGACAATTCTGTGTCACAAAGAGTTAAATATCTGCTGACCTCTAGTGTCTAATATGAATTCAGATTAACGGCATGCATGGAACAGAGCTAATACTGATTTGTGTCTGAAATTTTAAATAAAGCTCACAACAACAAAATGATACAAAGTTATGTTTATTATGTTTATTTTTAATGCAGGCTCCTATACATAAATTTCAATCTTCAATTGATGTGTTAATGAGCTTTTAAGTCTTATGCTGTGTTTGGAATCATATGCTAACATACTGCTTACTACATATTCAATCAGTACTGTATACTGTATAATGAATGGTTAAGTATGCAATGCATACTTATTCTCAATTATGTTGAGACAACATGGACGCTGTACCAGCACATTCCCTAAAACTACTAAAATATTGCTTTACCTGACTTGTTATCATGGTAACGCAAATGGATAACTTTTCTAAAAAAGTTGAAAGGGTAGCACATCTCAAGTCTTCAAGTCAGGGGGGACAGAATACTCACATTTCAAAGGCTTAAAGGCTTTGTGCCGAAATGCGTAAGCGTTTGTTTTTTGTGATGTGAGCTAAATAAACAACTGAAATGTGAGTATTTTGTCCTCCCTTACTTGAAGACTTGAGATGTGCTACCCTTTCAACTTTTTTGGAATATGCTTACTGGATTTTGGGTCTAGCACTCCACTGAGAATCCCATTGTTGAAGCGCAACCTCCTTTTCTAAACTCAGATAACTTTTCTAATTAATCTAAATCTCTGTGTGTTAACTGCTACTAACGGTTACAACCTAATGCTATATTACAAATTTCAAGTAAGAATTAAATCCGTAAACAGTTATCCAAACATTTCCTTTCGTCTGCCATGTATCCATGTAAATTACATCAACAAACAGCAACTTTGCAAGCCAAAATTTCTGCCGACTTTCCAAGTGGTTGTTCCAACTTAAGGGGGGCACTCACATGAATTTTCCTGTGTGTGAAATCTTTGTTGTTGTCCTTTTGCGCATGCCAATCAGTTCAGGACCGTGAGCAGGTCATACTGGATATCAAAGAGTTGGTATCACTTGATATCAAACACACAAGTCCCTTATAGCATAATTGCTGGAACACAGCTATTGTTAATGTTTATAGTTCTCCCTGTGATTATAATATACCCTGTGTTTTATTTTTGCTAGAGCCCAGTCAATTTTATGGATATGAAAATTGAATGTGTTTTATTTCAAGGTGGACCAAACTGGTTCAAGTGGGAATTTTAATCATACCTAATTTTGTATAACTGTTAGCATTTCTATTTTTTTCCGTAGGTGTTTTTCATCAAAGACATTTTAACACATCAAAACAAGCACATGTGTAAATAATACAGTTACAATGGCTGAATGGCTGAATTCCATTGAATGTCATTAGTATCCGTAGCAAGGTTTGTTGTAGGCAACTGGACTTCATAGAGTTCTTGAAGATGTTTTGCCTCTCATCCAAGAGGCTTCTTCAGTTCTGACTGACTGGCTTGGGAGTTCAGGTATTGAACCGCTGTGTGGTCCTTAACACCTAGAGGGGGCATATGACTCAATTGCCCCCCTTCCATTGTGTGGACCTTGAGTTTCACCTGGGGGGGAGGTGTGAATGAGGGTCATTAAGGGCCCTGCCA